>QOCX01000653.1:0-31133 GCA_005959815.1 Sarcophaga bullata | reverse complement strand
AATACAATACAGAATTTGTTGTAAAGCAAAACGTTTTGTATAATAATTTAACAAAAGAAACAACAACAACTGACAGTTCAATAATGTTGCCAACAACAGACGGCGTAAATGCTGCATTTGCTGCAGACAATAGTTTGGAATATGAACGGAAAGAGGAAGACGAGTTGAATGCCAACGGAAAAGGAAATAACGAATTTGAAAGCAATATGTCTGAAGACATCGAAGATACAGACAATGTTGACAATGTGGAAATTCTAGACGTTGAACAAGCTGCAGAGGAAGTTAATGACAACTTAAATGAATATTCTTCAGCATTGGCACTTGACAATGCCAATAATAATGCTGACATTGAAGCTGACGTTGACCGAGAACAAGTTTATAATGAGGAGCTGTTGCTGGATGGTGGCAATAATGGAGAAAATGCTGAAGATGATATTGAAGTTTTCAATGAGTCCGTAAGGGAACGTGAACGTGAACGTGAAAATGTATATTCTTCCGATGAGGAAGATGAAGAGGTTACTACAACCGAAATGCATCCCACATTCAATGATGAGTGGGGCAGCTTGAATGAAGGTGTTGAAGATGTTGTCAGCAATGCCATTGATGTGGAAGATGATGAGAAATATGGCGGCAAACCATATGATCTGAGTCATGATATTGATGTTAATAATGCTGCCAATTTGCCTATTAATCCGGATGCGGTGTTTATCGATGGCTATAACCCTTATAAGCCAACAAGTTCAATGCCACGCTTTGAAAAGCTTTCACTAAACAATAGTCCACCAACCAAATGAAGTGGGCCATTAAGTGAACATATGCAAACAAAACAAAAAAAAGAGTCATTTTTACATTAAGTCAGGTCAGTCATGTTTCTATTTTTAATTTATCAAATTCCTCATGAATCATCATCACAATACAACGCTTGTTGTTTCCAAAAGTATACTCAAATTTATTATTTTTAATCATGATTTATAATTATAGTCAAAGTATTTAATAAGTGATTAGCATTTCAAAATACACACACACACACACTCTCTAAAGCAATTGTATGTTCAGAGCGTAGCCTAGCTAATGCTAGTATTTGTTTGAAATCATAAATTAAAGTTTTCCAAAAAAAATTTTTTTTTGTAAATATTTTTTGTATTTTTTTTTTTTAATTTTAATTTATAATTCTCATGTACTATTTTAATATTTATTTATTTATTTTTTGATTTTATTTTTTGTTTTATTAAAAATTAAAATTTTATTCGTTATTAAAAAAACCAAAAATTCAAAAAATCATTATCAATTAGTGTTTAGAAATTAAGTAGTATGTGTGTGTGTGGGTTGTGTGTGTGGTTCTTTATCATTCATTTCGTATGTTTTTTTTTTTTTATTAATTTTTAATTCATTTTAATTAGGATTTTATTTTTAAGCCATATTTTATGCTTTAAATAAATAATTATTTTATTTATTACTTTTTAAAAAATATTAAAATTTTGTTGTTGCATTTTTATTACAACATTTAATGGCGGTAAGTTTAAATAAATAAAATTAAAAATTAAAGTACCAATAATCGTTTAAAACTTAAACCAATGATGTTGGTTTCAATTTGTTTATTTTCATTTGTTAATGCTTTTGGTAGTTAAAGTATTTAGAAGACTGGATATTTATTGCCTATAAAACTTCTGACAACACCAATTGGCATTGAAGGCGAACATCGAACCTCAAGTTCATACAACACATGCAAACAGATCTCAGTCCAATTAAAAAATTATTTTCGTTTTTATTGTAACCACCACACATCCTCGATATCCATCAGCAAGCACATGGTTATTGTATAAAAGCGGTTGAATGCGAATAAGATTTGGGGAATAGGCTTCAAGATATTAAGTGAAAGCGAAGTTCAAGCATACATACATAATTGGTCATCACAACCCTATAGTCAGGATTATGATCTTGTTTCTCATACTACCCATGTTAAGTGTATTAATTTTATGCATGAGTGGCGGGGACCTTACGGATGAAAATCAATTCCGAACGACAGATTTTTAGAGAAACTTCTCATGGTAATTTTAATTACTTTGAGAGTTTTTGTCATTTTCATATTCAGTGTTAGTCACGCTGTCGGAGCTAGGGGTCTAAACTCAAGCTCTCGATTAATAAGCCAACACACTTCAGGCTAGATTACGGCAATTTTGCAATGTACACTGCATTACACACAAAGCTTACATGGAGTTAAACCTCATTCCTAAGCATAATTATTAATTTTTACAAAGAAAGGCTGTTGTGATAGCCTCGAGATCTTTTAAACAAGTTATCATTGTGAATCCTTATGAATTTTGTATAACTGCAAGAGTAAACTTAGACTCGAATGCTAAGGCAAGGTTAACCTTAAAATTAAAAGTTTCCAAATACAAGAAATCTGTAACAGTTGATATGGCAATATTATCTAAACGTCAGACCGCCATTCGACCACTAGGCTGTTATGAGTTTAAATCGAAGATAGTAGACTGACTGTCTAGGGAAGCTTAAACGGCTAGGGAGATAAGGTAATTGTAGTCTCTGCTAGTTAGGTACCAGGTCATGGAAGAGTTCTCAGCAATGAGCAAGCAAACGAGTTTCCGAGGAAAAAATTATAACCTTTCCTTGGAATTTGGGGGAAGATGGAAAGGTATGCTCGTATGAAAGAGTAGCAAAGGCTTTTCTCACACCAAGTGGATGAGAGGCAAGCAAAACTTGTGTTCGGAAATTACAATAACAGGAGATCCGAGCCATGCATCAGAATATCAAGAAATAACCTGTGGTTGATAACCGCTGTTTAAGACGGTTTGGAATGCGGATTGTCTCGAATCCAACTTGTAGATTCTGTAACGATAGGAATGATTCATTGGAATCATTTGATATCACTTTTGGACTTTATTTTGAGGCATAAAAATTGCACAATTCCTGTACATTCAAGTAGGTCACTATTAACGTATGGGGCCTGATAGAAAATAAAGCTAAATGGCTGGTAACTGAATCCCGGTTGCTTGACACAATAACTTCACTGTTTTACCATTATCTATACCCCACACCTCTATAAATAAAATGCTGCCTGATTTAATTTATTTGCACATAGAACGCAACTGTCTTTATAACATTCACTCAAATCGAACGCAAGTTAACCGCAAATTGGAAATATTCAATCAAACGTAAATACCATTTCATGGCAATCACCGCGTACTGCAGTGAATAAATCTATAAATACAGAAAGAAAAAACCTTTACAAATAATTATAAAAATGCACTCTTCGGCAGTCAGTAGTTTGGACTTGGAAAAACCTAACAAGCATGAATGAAATTTAGATTCAAGAAGTGTGTGATACTGCCAGATATTGATCTCAAACAGAATTATTAGAATTCCAAAAACTTATTTGTTTAACTGGGTATTAGAAAACATAGCCATCAAAAGGGATCCGGCATCAGTTTTGCTTGTTTACCTCGGTACTACCGTAGAACAGTATTTTTCTTGCAAGCAGAGCCTCCTTTATCTTAAGCGAAGCATTTGAAAACGAGGATATGATGCAACAAATGCAATATATACTCGATAAGACAATTACAGTAAGTGTCAAAAGAAACTGTACACTATGAATTAAATCATAAATCACCAAACACAACTTTTGCCACTTAAGGAGAGTGCCCGAAAAAATTTGCCAATATTTCGAATTTTTTTGTAATTTTTTTTTTTTTTGTTTCAATTTAAAAAAACTGGCAATGAAACAATTTTAAAATAAAAATAACGGTAATTTTTTTAAATGTATATTTGATTTTAATGTACAATTTCTTTTGAAGCCCCCTTTAACGCTCATACTACTCATGTTAGACTCGCATGCTAAAGCCATACTGATGAAAATACCATGCATTGTGTTCACTAAGGTTAGCCTCAAAATTTATCAATACTATCTGAACGTCAGACCGCCATTGGAGCACTCAGGCCTTATGAGTTTAAATCGAAGCTGATTTGGGTAAGTAGGTAAGGTAAGCGTAGCCTTTGCTAGCTATGTCCCAGGTTATGACGGAATTCTGCGCAATAAGCAATAGGCTTAGACATAGAATATCGGCATGAACCATGAGCAATAGGCTTAGACATAGAATATCGGCATGAACCATGAGCTCAATGAAATCTGTTTGATATGGTAAAACGTTAAACCAACCCCCCCTTTAGCTAAGACTAAGAGCAACCATATTCCAGCAAGAAAAATTTTGAAAGTTATTCTGTGGAAGATTGCGGAAAAGGCCGATCAAGCCGAAAGATCAGGTTGAATATTGCCTCTGAACAATTGTTGTGAGAAATTGGAGATGATGCGCAAAAAAGTGGAGAGCATAAATGCTCAGCCCAAGTTCAAATGGAAAATAAACAAGTCAAGCTGACCTCATTCTGGTTATAATGTCATTTCATAATATTACGCCTGATAATGTCATTTACGACTGTAATTCATAACAAAGACATGATGTGGCATTCATTTATTATTTCTTTTAATTTTCTATTTAAGAAATAAAATTTCTTAACATTTTCATTTAAATTTTATTTGAATTGTATTGTGAAAATCTTAATTACTTTACTTCTCATTTTCATTTAAGCATTTAATTATGAAAGAAAACATAATTCTTTTAAGCTATTTTTATTTCAAATGAAAAGTACATTTAATGCCATAAGGATCACAATCAAATGGATAAACAAATGAATAAAATGGTATTTAAATGCATTAGAATTAGGCTTTGAATGAATGAATGAATAACTGAATGAATGAATGAATGAATGAATGAATGAATGAATGAATAGAAGAAAAGTACTTGTGAAGAGACTTTTGTTTCGTGTAATCTAAACTGTCTATAAACAATATTAAAATTTATTATTATATGACAAGTTTTATAAAGACAGACAGAGAGATGGACAGACAGGCAAATAGGCAAATAGGCTGCATGGCTTACAGTATCATAATAAAAGGGGAAAAGGAAGAAGAAGCAGAAGCAGCAGCAGAAGAAGAAGAATAAAAATCCAGATAAAAATTTAATCCGATTGTCAAGTAATTTTACAGTTGAAATATTCTTGTGACTCTCGTTTTAATACTTAAAATTTAAATTTTCTACCTCATGCCGCCTGTCAATGAATGGACGAATCTGTGCATCTATCTATGAATAGAATGAAAACACAAGATTGTTGGGCGGAAAATCAGGGTATGAAGGTCCTTTTAAGAACTAAATCTATGTTGTTGACAAAAATGTATATTCAATGGTCCTGTTGTGTGTGTTCGTGTGTACATCATTATCACCCTAAACTTTAAGAGTTCGTGTTCAACCCACCCTTTCAATAATTTGAAACAAATTTGAAATAGTTTGAGTGATACAGAAGCCATAATTGTTTTTGGAACAGACATTTGAAACCAACTTGACTGATACAGGAAATTTTCAAATATTTTTTTACATTTTAATAATCGCATTAGATATTCGCACAACTATCATCCGTACGTGGCATCTGAGTGTTAAACTTACTTTACCTATGACTACAGCAATTCCTAAGTCGTACAGCACTTTTGTAAAGAGACAAACTAAGCCGTAGGGCATTACAAGCTTTAATAAACTGTTAGTTGAAGAGAATTATGTTTATTGAAGATCCAATAAACGTCTGCGAACATCTTCAAGGTGACAGTTTATGGAATTAAATGAAAAGAAAGCATTTTTACAACTTATGGCAGCAGCTGAAGTGGTCGTCATAGTCTACTAAGTAGGTTTTTGATTCGCTAAACGAGAGTTCTGGATTTCAACTGTCAGCTCTGACATTTTGAAAAGAGAAATATAGAAAAAACGCAAGTCATTGACAAATAAAGTGTAAGTTATCGCCAAATAAAGTGTAAGTTATCGACAAATAAAATGCAAGTAATCGATAAATTTTCTAGAGAAACTGCAAGGAATATTTTTTCAATCTCCTTCTCTCAACTGTCTTCTGGCAAATAATTTGAAAACTTACTTACTTGCTTATTAAATTGCAAATCGAGTGATATTCAGCACACTTTATTGGTACAAAAAGATTTTGTTTGATTAGTAAAGCAAAAGGGAGTCCGAAAATGGGTCATTAGTAGTATTCCCCCAGTGTTGCATATTGAAAAGACAGGCCAAATGATTGCCAGAGCTTTTTTTCGGTGGAGAAAAACTTTATTAATTACGTAAGGCGAACAGAAACGCAACTTTCTATCCGGATTTTAACTTAACAAGTTACATATTCTGAATGAGACGGTGAGTAAGGTTTTCAAAAGCCTTGAATATAACTGGACATTATTCAGAGAGCGGACAGAACTTGGTTTGAGTGCAGGATTTACAAAAGCATTGAATATTTACTGGACATTCTTCAGAAGGCGGGCAGAACAAGGCTTTTAATGTGCACTTTTCTGTTTGGGAAACTCTTGATTGGAGTGAGGTACACATGTACCGTAATAATAAAACATTTGGTCCAATCCTTCATACAATCTAGATCCAATAAAGATGGCGCAATGAATTGCAGAGATCGTAAATTGTTTGAGCGGTAACATAAACAGAACCATGCAACCAAACCTAAAATACTTCACATCAATGAACGCTAGATCGATCAGTAGTAAGTAAGTAAGCTTCACAGAAATTTTATTTAAAATCATTCTAAAGATCCTCAAGAATCGAGGACCATTTTCTATTATTCCTTAACATTTTCTAAATTTTCCTTCCCTTTTGTAGATGAAATTAGGCAAGAGCATGGAGCTGGAGTACTGTATAGTGAAGGATTTGTTTAAAATGATAATGGATTGTCTTTCCATGTGGAAGTGTTTTTATGCCTTTACAGTGCCTTTATTGCATGACTGTTACGAGTGTAAATGTAAACTTTACAGTCAAATGTTAAACGAGTTTGTACAGACTATGATTGTGGTTGATTCCATTAGGACAACACATCGCGGGAAGAACGCAAACGAAAAATGATTTTGCATTTCTTATGTAAATTTTGAAATGTAATTTGCAATTGCATCAATCAAATTATTATTCATTATTTCAATACTTAATATTTGAATATGATGATGCTAAATTAACAAATGACCGCAGAAAACTGAATCATTTGTTTATTTTTTTTTTTTTAATTTTCTTTTTTCTTAAATAAAAATATTTCTAAGGCATACACTAATGAACAGATGCACAGAACTTAATTGTACAATAAATTAACCCTATAGTGGTCTCTGTTGTTTTTTTTTTCTAATTTTGCTGAACTGTGTAGAAAGCTTCTGATCTGTAACCGCAAACTATAAGTTATAATTAATTTATTTATTTAATATTATTAATAAACAAAAGATAATAGACTCAATAAATATTATTTCTGAACCGACTGATTATATGTGGTCTTTGATTGGCACAGGCATTTATCGCATTATGACGTTTTTCACATGCCATTATAATATTGAATAGCACGCCAATAAGCTCGTCTGTTGTGTCACATAACTTCTGCGCGAGTTGTTCATCTTTCAATTCATATGTCAAAGGCCAGCTCTTGCCACAAACTATAGGAAGGCCTTTTTTGGCCTGTCATCGCAGACTTCTTTGACTGCACATCTTACAATCAAGATCACCGCAATCAATAGTTTTATTTCAGAGTCGCGTTATTTCGTTTCTTGATTGATTTTTGATATCACAACTGGCCTAAGCATCTTTCAGGAAGGGTTCGTCACATACAGTGAGTGACAAAAGAAACTGTACATTAAGAAAAAATATACACATTAATAAATTACCGTTATTTTTATTTTTAAATTGTTTCATTGCCAGTTTTTAAAATTAAAACAAAAAAAAAATTGAAATATTTTTCAATTTTTCGGTCCAATCACTTTAAGTGGTAAAAGTTGAGTTTTTGACAATCAAAATTTTATCCATGGTGTATATTTTCTTCGGACGCTCACTGTATGTATAGTACATTGAGGACTATCAGTGTTATTAGGTGTTTAAGAGGTTACACAGTCTCTATTAAAGGAATAGAATGCTTTCACTTACTCAATAAATAGGATTTATAGAGTGACTCTGCCTGACTTGCCAAAGTTCTGTAATAAGTTTTCATTGCATTTTTGATAAACAGAATACAGTTGCCAAATATCAGAATTGCCTTTGTGCCTGCGGCATTGCTACCTAATTTAAAACATAAACTCCTACTGCGCGACACCCATTTACAACTTCACTGACGTATTTATTATTAACAATAAAAATAAATTCACATTTTTATGCAGCAATTTCATTGAAATATAGTTACCCTGCTAAGCTTTTATTTATTATAATAATTTTTATAATAATTTCATTCTTTCCTTAATTTTTTTTTGTTTAGTTTGTGGAGTCCATTTGATGGAATTAATAGTGACTTATGTTTTTGCCATTTGTTTAGCCCTGTTTTAATAATCTCTTCGAAAATTTTACATTTATTATATGATATTTAAATTATATTATAAAAATGTCGGCCCTCAAATAATAATAGATTTACTAGGTTTTGTTTATTTGCCTATACAACAGTATGGGACAAAATTAAACCACACAATAATTGTTAAATTTTTTTTTTTACTATTTTTGTTTAAAAACGAAACTTTTTAAATTAGATTAGGTTTTGAAACAAAATGATTCCATTTTGTTCTGCATTGTCATATCGCAATCAATATTCATTCCGAAAAAGGAAACACTTCCTAAAGGAAACCAACCAGAATGTAAAATAAATCTTGCTATTGCAGTAATTTTTATATAAAAGAGCTCGATCAAGGGTATCAAACAGTAAGATATGAAAAATCTTAGTCTTTTCATGGCAAAAACAGGGTCCTGACTAAGGTGAAAGCCAATCTCCTTCTCTTTCTCAGAACCAGAGTTCTTATAAGAATCATTTGAAAGAGTATCAACGATTTTAGAATGCCTGTCCAGCAAAGCCTAGCAATATTGCTCGTAATTTTTTTCTAGCAATGATATTGAGCTTCCCCTTTTAAATGAGGCAATCGGAATATCTGTAGTCGCCGTTGTCTAGTAAAAAGTGTGTTGAATTATTACGTGTGAGAATAAAAACTCGAAAGTAAATATAAGTGCCATGAAGAAGTTTCTCAAAAATCTGTCGTTCGGAGTCAACTTTAAACTTTAGGTTCCGCCACTCATGTATAAAAGTAAAGCACACAACATCTGTGGTATGAGAAGCTAGGTCGTAATCCTAACTAAAGGGTTGTAGTGATCAATTATGTTATGAATCGGAATACCTGTACCATGTCGAAAAAGTGTGAGTTTTGTCTCAACCCTGGCCAACTCATTGGCAATCCGATACTTAAGTACTTAAGTGATCCGAATTTTTCCTGAGCAATTTCTGACATTTATGGACGAAAGTGGACCTTGAAAATATGTTGTATGTATGAAATATAAATTGCCGCCTGGTTGTCTAAGTAAATGAAGAGATTTTCAGGAAAAATAACGTAAAATAACAAGCATTGCGTGGCTTTCAAAATGGCCATGACGTCCACCTAAATAACACTGCTGTGCTCAGGAAGTCTATAAAGAATTTTGAATATCGGTAGCCTTAATGAATATTTCGAGGTCTTCCTTATCATACATCCTTGAGATGTCGGTTAGTTTTATGGATTACTACTGGTAACCTCCGCATCCTTGGACCTGAATATCACAGTTAAAATTCTTTAACTTAATGTTCTCTTCAACCTATCACACATCCTTGAAATATCGGTATAAAGCTCAAGAATTCCATTACAATCCTCTAGAAATTTTGACTTGAAGTCCCTAGTTGGAATTCTTAAACTGAATATTCTTTTTAGAGAGTTATAAGCAAACGTTTAATCGATCTTGATCTGGTTTTGTCTTATCAGAATAGCAGCATGTCCATAGTCTAGGTAAGGTCAGGATTTAACTGCATTGAGTCTTACTGCTAACAACTATGCCCTCTGTTTTAATAAAAGATCAGAAGAGAGCCAATTAGGTATAGCAAAGCATGCCTTACTTGCAAAGGAACAAAGCACACTGGTGATCAGGACATCGGAGACCAACAGTCTGTGATATACCCATTTATGTAAGTACGAAGGAGTGTGGGAGAAAAAATCTAAAATTAAAGAAAACTTTTAATTTTTCTCTTTAAACTTCTTAAAACTACAAAATTGTGCTTGAATTTTATGGCCCACTGTAGTTTTTATATTTATTACAATTATTATGTTGTTATTATTGTTGTAATTGTTGTATTTGGCTTGTTGTTAATATTATTAATATTATTGTGACTGTGCTGATTATTATTATGATTATTAAATACCTACCGCTATACATCAACGTATACACAAGATTGCAGTGCAATGAGCTCAAAGTATAATGTATTTAATTATTTACCCATACAAAATACACTCCTTCACACACACACACACAACACACACACACACATACGTATACACTGATAACGACTGCACAAAATTTTTAATTAAGTTGGATTATTAAACAATTGTTTTACACTCGTTTTCTTTTTTGTTGTTGTTGTGCCATTTTTCTTCGTTTATTTTTTTTTTAATATTTTCAGTATTTTTCCTGGGTTGTTGTTGTTGTTATTGTTTGTTTTTTTTATTATTTTAATTTTACATTAATTATTTACTAACCAGTGGTATAAACAAATTTCAAATAAATTGTAGTAATTAATTATGGTTAAATATCTGTCAAGTGGGAAAATGATTTATTTATTAAATAATGAACCAAAAAACAAAACGGAGAAGAAGAAGAAGAACAGGAAGAATAAGAACAATTGGTACATACGGTCAGAGACGACTGTATAAAGTGAATTAAACTTCTGGGCATAACTTACAATGATTTGTTTAAGGAAGTAAGTATCATGAAGTCGCCGTAGTCTAGTAGGTAGTACGTTGGCTTATTAGACGTGAGGCCACGAAAAAAAACCTATGTTCCAATAAAACGGAATTTAAATATTTCTTGGGCGACATCCTCTCCGAAGATTTCTGGTAAACACTCTGAGAATGAATAAAATTACCATGAAAATGTTTCTCAAAAATTTCTCGTTCGGAGACGACTTTTAATTGTAGGTTCTGCCACTCATTGAAGTTGCCGTAGTCTAGTAGGTAGTGTGTTGGCTTGTTAGACGAAAGGCCAGGGTTCGAATCCCCGTTCAGACATCAAAAACGAAATGTAAAAAATATTTCTTCGGCGACTTCCTCTCAGTAGATTTTTGACAAAAACTCTGAGAGTAAATAAAATTGCAATGAAAAGTTTCTCAAAAATCTATCGTTCGGAGTCGACTTTAAACTGTAGGTCCCGCCACTCTTGTATAAAAATTAACACACACACATATGTGCTGTGAGAAGCCAGGCCGTTATCCTGACTGTATTATGTATGTATGTATGTCTGCCACTCATGTATCACAATTAACACACACAACATAAGTGGCTTGGAAAACTAGATCGTAATCCTGGCTGAAGGGGTGGATTGCAAAGGCCAACTACATATGTATGTATGGTAAGTATCATCACCAACTCCCCTGTGTTTGTTGGAGAGATCTTGTTGTCCTTCTGCCAAAAGTTCTTCCATACTTTATACGTTGATTGGTTTCAGTGGCACTTATTATGCATAAGCCAAGGAGCTTATCAACAGCCTTTCCACAATCAATTTCTTCTTTCATTATTCAGTTTATTTAGGCACTTAAAATTAAGTAGACTGTGTTGCTTACATACATACATAATTGGCTATGACAACCCTCCAGTCTTCTTACAACACTTATGTTGTCTGTCTGTTTTATACATGGGTGACAGGACCTAGAGTTTAAAGTCGACTCCGAATGACAGATTTTTTCAGAGACTTTTCATGGCAATTTTATTTTACTCTCAATGTTCTTGCCAAAAATCTACTGAGATTAAGTTGCCGAAGAAATATATTTTTCATATTTCGGACTACGGCGACTTCGGCTGTGTTGCTTAGTTCAGTTAAATGTGTACCTTGGCAGTGTTACAAACATTATCATACGCTCACTATACCATGCTTGCATATGGTAGTGTAATGCATTCCAATTATTTCATACGCATTGGAAAATTTGCAATATGGGCTCACCTACTCATGCATGTATGCATGTCGTCACATGTAATTCAAATTATTCACAGCATGCGGTTCGAAAACCAAATTCTATAGAAATTTAAAACGTAAAAATAAAACCAAAAAATTTGCATCAAACTTCATCTTATAATTCCAGATTTGCTAAAAAGTACGTTACGACCTTTTGTATTTTCAGTGATGCTATGATTTTTTTTTGTATTGGACACTCTATTTAATAATTGTGTTAAAAAAAGAAAAAACAAGAAAACAATTTACAAAAACTTAATATAAACAATTATTTAAAGATTTATTTAATATTTAAGCAGAATTGTTTTTGTATTCGTTTAATCGGAAGCATGTCAGAAAGTGCACCTATTGTGTGAACCATACAACAAAGGGTGTTTCTGTGCCTCATTGTACCAAGTGGTTGCTTGATAACATTGTTAATGCTAGTGTTGCGGAATAGCCGAGAACATCAATTCGGCAACGTTCTCATCTACTTTAAATTTTACGAAGCATTACGCAGGGAAAAGCTTATTCTGTTGAACTATGGAAATAGCCGGTAATTCCTTCACTGGATAATGGAACAGTGAAGTCAATACCAGTTTGCACAGATGTGGAGTTTGATCAGAGTAGTGTGTGAATGGGGCCTACTTTCTTGAATATTACAGTGAAATTACAGTGACTGTATAGGATATTTGTTACAGGAACATAATAAGGGAGTTCTTGGGGCCTTAACTGCATGGCATTTATCTAGGCAATATGTAGTTACAGCATGAAGGCCCTACCTTCTTGGGGCCTTAACTGCATGACATTTATCTAGGCAATATGTAGTTACAGCATGAAGGCCCTACCTTCTTGGGGCCTTAACTGCATGACATTTATCTAGGCAATATGTAGTTACAACATCAAAGGCCTACCTATCGTACTGCAATTTTATGAAGCCGACTTAACTCGATTTGTTGCAGCAACAATTTCCAGAACTACCGGTCTACTGGCTATCAAGGTCATACCCTTCAACGTTATGCAGTTTCTCAAGGATTTTGTGAAATCACCGGATTATGCAAATAAATCAGAAACAATTACAAACATACATACATAATTGGTTATTACAACCCTTCAATCGGGTTTACGACCTAGTTTCACACACCACTTATGTTATGTGTGTTAATTTTATACATGAGTGCCGAGACCCCCAGTTTAAAGTTGACTCCGAACGACAGATTTTTGAGAAACTGTTTCATGGCAATTTTATTTTGTCCAGTTTTTGCCAGAAATCTGCGGAGAGACAATCGCCGAAGAAATATTTGTTCTTGTCTTCACGTCTAATAAGCCAATGCATTATCTTCTGAACTATGGCGACGACATACATACGATCTCCGAAAACAAATGCAGGGAACGAAATGATAAGCAGTGGCACAACCCGAGGTTGCCCATGAGAAGAGGTTCGTTTTCCAAGTGGGATTGAATATAACAAAACTAAAATTTTTATTTACTCTCCTGGTTTTTACCACAAAACATGAACAAATTTTGGCCAAGATACTAACGCGTCTTCGTTAAGTTACAGCCACATCTCTTTGAAGAAGTCTTAAAAGATTTTATGAAAAAAAAGCAATTCCGTGTTATTAGAGCCATAGTGGCCATTTATCACAAATTTTTTGCCAGAAATCTATTGAGAGGAAATCTGCAAAGAAAGATTTTTTTTCAAATTTCATTTTGTTGGAGCGGTTTGACCCTTTGTTTGAAGCGTGGCCGTACACATAATACTTTTCATTGTAAAATACGATATTTATTGACCAAATGTTCTGATCGTATAGAGCATGTACTAGGTAAAAATGTAAGATTATCGGATCAAATTATTTTATTTCATCGGAGCCTACTCTCATATACTCGTAGTTTTAATAAAACCCTGTAATAACTATACACACATTCATTATCAGTCCATAAAGTTATATATGGACGGTGGTCAATGAGGATTTCATTTTGAAACACGACATTGAGGCTTTTAGAATGTTGACATCACTGGTTTATGTTTCGGAATGTATAATTCCGGCGTGCAAATTTTTAAAAATTTTATGTTTTTTTTTAATAAAAATTTTCAATTAATATCGACAATACCAACCAACCAGTTGTCAACTAAAAATTAAAATTAAAATCTTATAAATTTTATATTGACAGTGAAAAAAAAAAAAAATTTGTTTTTTAAAATTAAAATTTTTCATGTAAAAAATTTTCCACTCAAATAAAAACAAAAAAACAAAAAAAGTTGTAACTTTACAACAATATTCGTGTGACCTAATCTTTGAAAAATATTTTGCATGAAATAAACAAAAAAAAATTAATTTGAATTTCAAGCGTAAAATGTTCTAAAACTCTGATGTTTTTCTATGTAAGTGTGTTTATGCGAATTTAAAACAATTTTGTTTTCCTATTTTCTTGCAAAATACGGATTGATTTCTTTTTTTTTTTTTTTTTTTTTTTTTTTGTAGAAATATAATACAGGTTTTGCGAGTTCGAGTTTCTATTAAAACTCACATTACTTTTGTAGGAAGTCTCGATGCTATTTGGACATGCAACAATTGAAAAACATATCTAGTTATAGCAACTGCAACCCTTTAGTTAGGATTACGGTCTAGCTTCGCACGCCACTCATGTTGTGTGTGGTGGGACCTACAATTAAAAGTCGCCTTCGAACGACAAATTTGTGGGAAACTTTCCACGGTAATTTTAGTTTACTTCCAGAGTTTTTGTCGGAAGATTGCTGAGAGGAAGTTCCTGAAAGAAAACCTTTTTCATATTTCGTTATGCCTTAGCCATAGCTTTGAAGCCTTGATAAGCTAGGTTTGAAGTCTTAAAAGACAGCAATCGGCCTGAAATGATCGAGATAGCACCACAGCTGGGACGAAATATTAACCGCAATTAAACCAACCGAATCCTGCACTCTCTGGACCTTTCAACAACCTGTTGTAAGCACATGCATACCCAAACCATATTTCCCTTTATAATATGCATTTAACATGCATTTCAAAATTAATCCCAAACATGTGACATCCTTTACAAGTAGCATATAAAAATAAAAAACTAGAAAAATAATAAAAAAAATGAAAAAACAAAAAAAAAATTGCATAAACAATTTATGTTTTGAAAACCAAACGAACGGATATGTCAGAAACCTCCATTGGCTATACGACGTAGCGACAGACACATACAATCCTTCGCTGGTTTGCCAGTTTGGTTGGTTGGTTGCTTGTGTCGCGCAACAAACAACTTAACCATGCTTAAAAACCAAGCCTTATTCCATACTCCAGTGTATGCTACTGTAGCTATACCGTTGGGAAGAGAAAGAAAAAAAGAAATGAAAGTTTTAAAGGATTTGTCGCATTTTATGCCATTTCAGGTATACATTTACAAACAAAGTTGATATTTAAAAAATATTTTTCTAAAACTCATACACAAATAAATGCCCAAGCATACAGCAGATGGCAACTAAATAGTGTCACAGGACATTGTTGACTGACATACATAATGAATGGTCAATCGACCACATACGAATGTTCTCTATGCTTGGGTGTATAATCAAGTATTTTAACGACTACAATATTGCATCTCTCCAGATTATTAGAACCTTGTGCTCCTTATTTGAATTCCTATATGTCTTCTATGATAGCTAGAGGCAATCTGCTAGGGCATCAACTTCATATTAGCAGTAGCAGCCTCTACTTTGGAACCTATTAAAATATCATTCTCTATTCCAAAAGAAGGAGAAGTAGCTCGAGGTAGTATCTGAAGAAGCTACCATAATCTAGTAGGCAGTTTGTTGGTTTATTAAAGGCGAGACCGTGGTTTAAACCCCAAAGCAGACATCTCGAAGAAAACAACGTATGAAAATATATTTTCTTGATGACGCAGCAGTCTTCTGGCAAAACTCTGAGAGTAAAAAAAAAATTGACACGCAAAGTTTCTCAAAAAACTATCGTTCGGTGTCCACTTTAAACTGTAGAGCCCACCACTTATGGATAAAATTAATGCTCACAACATAAGTGGCGTGAGAAGCCACGTTTTAATGCTCACTAAAGAGCTGTAATGGCCAATTAAGTAAGTAAAGTCAACAGTTTAAGGAAGACATTGTCCGTGTATCGTGATGGACGAATTATTTTGCTAATTTCCGACACTGGAAGTTACGTAGACAAAGGACTGCTTTGTCTGTGTCAGTTCCGACAGAACTCTGGTTGAATAGTAAGCATATCTACTGGATAGGAGTACACAACAATAATTATTGTCGTAGCAGTGGTAATACAGAAGAGGACACGACAACCACATCCAGTTTAGTTGCCCGGCCCTCCTTAGTTGGCATTAAAGCGTCTTTAGTAGCTGATTTATACAAAAAAAAAAAGAAACAATTTTGTTGCCTAGTTCTCCTTGGTCATCGCAATAGCGTCCTTAGTAGTTAGTATAGATCAACGCAAAGCTATCGTGCTTCGACTTAGACGACAATCTCAGGCATCTCAATTTGATGAAGGGCACGTAACAACAAGAGGTTACGCATAATGTGGTATTTGTCAATGCTATTGCTGAGCTGTTGTTTCTAGTTACCAGCCTCTGAACATCCTTCTATGACGCTGTACTTTTAAAAGCGATGCTTGCTACTTGAATAGTAATGTTGAAAATTCAATAACTTACAACAGAATCGACACTCAAATGGATCCTTTTATCCTTCTAAAATAAAATAAACTTCAATCAGTTATTACTAATTACTTAAGCTTAGCTGTACTCTTATCCATATCGTTTATTCCCTATGCCACATCCGTTAAATGTTTATATTCACACATACACATACACATGCTAGTAATAATGCCTACCTGGACCTTTATTTGTTAGATTATATACATATGTACGAGTAGGTTTGTATATGTGTGTGTGTATAAGTAAGCCTGTCTGTGTATGTATGTATAGACTAAGGGATTTATATACAGATTGAAAGGAAAACAAGAGACAAAAAAAAATTTTATATTTATTATCGGCATATATGGTGGCAGTAATGGTGGTCATTTTCATTGTGAGCATCAACATTTTTATTAAAAATGTAACATGAATTATTATGAACGGCAACAGGAATTACAAAAAAAAAAAGAAAAAAAAACATTTTTAAAAATTGAGAGAGAGAGAGAAAGAGAGAAAAGGGGAGAAAAAATATTGTTGCAACAAAATAAATTATTATTGTTGGTGTACGAGTATGTTTGCAATGTGAACAATATTTTGTTTTATGTGAACTTTATAGTGACGGGGTTATGAATTCTGGATAACTGTCCGCACGAATAAAAACGGAACAACTTGTGTGCCGGTGTGTGTGTGTAAAGAGGCTTGCGACTGGCTATTCGCTTGGTTTGGTTCGTTTGTTGGCATTATTTTGTCCATCTATCCATCCATCCATCTATCCATCCAACCATGCAACTGAACCTTACGCCATTTATTTGTAACATTGCCTCTGATATGCCATCCATGCAAGTTTTATGTTTTATATTTTATTTACTTATGTATGTATGTATGTGCGTTTGTATGGTTATAGTATATGAACTAAAAATTTTATGAGACGCATATTAAGTTATAAACACAGTTTGGATTTCTTGCAAAACCTAGTATTACCACACTCTATTGTTTCTGTTCATGAAATTAAGTCATAATCGGTTTTATGATACGAGTATGCGTGGTATTCGATTAACGATGGTAGATTGAAGAAAATTAAAAATTTTCAAATTGTTGTAATAAACAATCTACCTTCTCACATCACTTATGCTGGTGGTACTCATTTTATTTATGAGTGGCAGTGCTTACTTTCTAATATTGACTGTGAAGGATAAATTTGCTGAAATTTTTTTTTATTTTCAGAGTTTATGCCAGAAGACTTGTTGGGAGGAAGTCAGTATAAGAAATATTTTTTCTTCTGAGATAAATTAACACCGCACAGGTTGATAATTTACTCTCCCCATCACAGAATCCACACATTGTCTTCAATGTATCTGAACAACAACTCTTAAGGTCATTATTACAACTTGCCGTTAAACTTTGGTTTAGTTAAAGCTACCTTTAGCTAAAGGGAACTATAAAGTTAACTTTAACTTATTTTTATTATTGCAACTTACAGATAAAATAAAGTTAACATTTTCAAAAATATGGCAGTGTTGGAGCAATGCCGATAAAACTGTTCACCTTAACAAGTTTTGTTTTTAAACGCAGTGGCAACGACAGGCTTCCTTTTTTGTTATATTTGCTCATTTTGTTTATATTACAAGTTGCCATATTGAAAATAATGGATAATACTGGCAAGTTCAGGCATAAACTTAACTTTAAAAGTTACCAGTAGGATGATCCTGCCTTTAGTTTAACGATTACTTCTACGTTATTGGCCACTTATAATAACTAAAAACAATTTATCTGCCAGTTAAAATCCTCTCTTTAGTTAATGGCAAGCTATAATAATGGCCTTTAAAGTCTACAGTGATCGATCAAAACGTCTTTTATTAACACATGCATGACTTAAATTTGTTAAATTTTTTTGTTTGACAACAAAAGTTTAGTTTGCCTCAAATCCACTTAAGTTGAGAGGAATTTTCGCCTTTCACGATCTCTCCTTTTTGCCAAATATAGCCTGCTAAACATAACTTTTGATTCCACAAAAAGATATTGACGCCATTAGCAACGTGAAAGCTCTTCCGCTAGCAAACTTATTGGCCTGATCATTGCCATAAATTTCCTTATTGTCTGGTATTCAGTAGAAGGTGACACAATTTCGTCTGCCAAGCTGATTTAGCTGTCCAGACATTACCTTACTAAACTCGAGTGTAATTTATAGCAGATTTATGATATACATACATACGTAATTGGTAACTACAATCCTTTAGTTAGACCTAGTTTCTCACGCCTGTTATGCTGTGTTCCTTAACTATGCCATGGCGCATCTACAATTTAATGTGAACTGCGGAGGACAGAATTTTTGCAAAACTTTTCATGACAATGTAATCTTAATCCCAGTAATCCTACACGACTACTATATACCGCCTTAACAATTCGACCATTTATCTCTACTTTTACCGATTTTAATACCACGAATTATTTTTTATTTTTTTTTTTTTTTATTTTGTTTCTGTATTCACGAGAAAAAATTCATAAAAAATACTTTCAACTAAAAATGTCAATTAAATGCCTTTGAAACTGCAGAAATAAAACAAAAACAAAATAAAAATAAAAAATATTTCGGATAATACACAGATTTTATACGGTTTTTAAGTGAAATACGAAAACAATAACACGGGTGGTGCACCCGGAAAAAAAAGTGGGGGGGGGGTAAACATAAATTAAACAAAAATATTGTTAAACTCACAAATTCTGATAAAAGGTGATATATTTTGTGTAAAATTTTTCTTCTTCTTCTTTTTTTTATTTTTATTTTTATGTATGTATTTATGTATTTATGATTTACAAAAATGTAACAAGAGTCATCAAAAGTTAACAAAAAAAAAAAAATTGTTTTTAATATTAAATATTTATGGTAGTTGAACAGATGTTTTTAGAATTTGGGGCTGGCTGGCAAACTAAAATGAAAAATCATCAAATTTTTATTACAAAAAAAAAAAAAAACAAATAATAATAATAATCAATAAACTTTAAATAAAAAATATTAAAATATTAACGCAAACATTTTTTCTCATCACACACTTTATTTTCATTATAATGGGAGATTTGCATCTCAAAATATGTTTTCAGGCAAATTTTTTTTTTTTCAAAATGTTTGTGTACAACGTCACCATATGTTTTGATCATTATAGAGGTTTAATGTTCGAAAACTTAATTTAATATTTTTATGCAAGTGGCAACTCTAATGTTTGACAGCTGTCACATATTTTTTATGCCGTTTATTAAAAATAGAGCTTTGCACGAAGGAATACTGCGTTATAATTCTGAAAACTTTTTTACAAAATTTGTTAATGCTGCGTTTTTCCCCCAAATTTTTAAGAAAATTTAGTTAAGAAAGTGCACCCGATCATGGACATAAAATTTGAAGAAAAAGGGGCAATTATGAGCAGTAAAACTATCCTGTGAGTTCTGATGTGTTGACTTACATAGTCTCCATAACAGAAAGTGACGACGAAAACCCTGAAACAAATCATGTAATAGTACACTGAATATGTTAAGCGTTGTTCTTTGCCTTCACGTGCCAATCGTTCGCTTGACAACATTGCCAATAAAAAAGAAAATGTTGCCGAAAACCTAGAAAACATCAAGTGTTCTGTGTTCCTAACAACTTCAAATTTCACGATGCTCTACGCAACGAATTTCTATAAAAAAAAAAAAACTGCTCCTTCATTAGTACCATATTCAGCTTACCCAGTAGCTCTAGAAACTAGAAGACCATGTACAGCACCGACAATTCGTTTAAGAGGTATTAAAGCACGGTGAAGCCAGTTTTCCGACAAAAAGTCATATTTTCCAATGAAACGCAATAACATCTGAATGGCTGTCTTAGTGAATATACAGAACTGGTGTATCAGGGGCTCAAAAAGTCTTCTTGCAATCCAGGAGCAAAAATTCCATCCACAAGAAGTAAATATTTGTTGGAGAGTTTGGTAGTTTTTGAACATGAGGCCAAAATTGAATTCTGTGCAGGTACATCATAACGAAGTTCGTGTTCACTTTACTGCAGCGAATGCAATTTTGACTTCATTTTTTAAGAAACTGAGATCCAAGCATTCAGCCTTACTTACTTACTTAATTGCTCATTACAACCCTACAGTTTAAAATCGACTTCTAATGCAGGATTTGACGCTGAAATTGAATTTGTTGCAGTGGCATGATAATGAAGCCTGCGTAGCTCATTTTACTTCAGCGAATGCTAAGGTTGTAATACTGACTGAAGGTCTGTAATAATCAATGATGTATGTACCTGTGCATGTAATTTTAGACTCACTTCTCCTTACTTACTTACTTAATTGGTCATAACAACATTACAGTTTAAAGTCGACTCTGAACGCCGGATAAACTTTTCATGGAAATTTTATTGACTCTTAAAGTTTTTGTTAGAAGATTGCTAAGAGGAACTCATCGGAGTCGTTTTCTTTGAGATGTCAGACCTGGGCTTTGAAACGCCGCCTCACATCTAATAAGTAAATACACCTCCTACTAAGACGACTTATCTCAATTACATCTTCTTACCAAAATCCATATCAGATATCTGCTTGTTGCGGGTGCGTTTGGCCTCAACTGGATGAGGAATGGTTCCTTATTTAGCAAAGGCTAAGTCTTCGTCTTCAGCCGTAAGACTAGTCATCCATTTGCTGTAAAATTAGGTTCTCTTATCAATTCGTTTAAAGACATGCTACATCTGCTAATCGTAACAAGTGTTGTGTAAACATAATTCAATACTTTCAGCAGTGATTGGCGCTTCGTAAGAGTTCCTTCCAGACCCAGATATAGTAGGATACCTACTTTCATATTGAATTTCGATAAACGTTTCGAAACTGTATTCTTTTAAATTCATTTCCTTAGACACTATTCTTCACCTTTTAAACATGGTTTCCTTAACCTTAAGTTTTTTATTGTCACTATTGTCCCTTAAGATGGCATTAATAATGCCCCCCGCCCCTTTTTTTTTTGCTAGGATTATAGTCGAAAGTGTCAAAGTGAAAAGCATATTTTAACACTTAATCCTTTAGAGTATAAGAAATAAAACTGCAGCATAGAATAACAGAATAAGTCACATCCTTGTGTTTGCAATAAGGCCGGCAGACTTTTGCCAATGAAAATAAACTTTTCGAAAAACTTAAAATAATAAAAGAAAAAAAAAGGAAAAAGTAGTCGAAATAAGTTACCAATTAATTCATTTGCATGCTAAATACTTCAGTTGCTTCTAAAGCAAAAGACAGTGAGTGTTGGGTGGTTGGTTGCTTGGTTGGTTGGTTGGTTGGTTGGTTGGTTGGTTGGTAGTACGAGTTGTTGAAATAGTTGGTCGACAACAACTGACATTGAATAATCTCTTGGAGACATCAAAATAAACCTTACTCACTCCTACATACTCTCATACAAACACTTTGAAATTCTGCATACAACAACTTAAAGTTGCACGAATGAATCAACCAACTAAACGAGTGAATGAATAAAAATATTCATGCCTTGCCAAAGCAAAATAATTTTTTGTTGCAACAACCAAAGAAATGAGAAACATAAAAGGCATAAAAAATAGAAGAAGAAAAAGAGGAAAATTCTTATTTTCTACTTAAAACAAATGATAATTATTGTTGCCCAAGATAAGAAGAAATAAAAATAAAAACAAAAACAAAAACAAAAAAATTGAAATGAAAACTTGACTCCTTTTAGTGACCCCCCATGTTTTGGCTTCGTTACACAACACTCAACACTGCATGGCAGTTGAAACAACATTTTACCCAAGAGTTGTATAAGAATCTGCCATTACCATCCAATTGAATCTATATTGTCGTCCCTTTTGGCTAAGACCATCTAAGATATCATTACGAGACGAGTTTGAAAATCATTATTTTTATTTGGTCGTGTTCTTACAACGACAACAGCAGCAGTACGATACAAAACAGAAACAGAAAAACTCTTCGTAAACTGCAAAACAACTTATTTTGTTTGCAGTGTGGCATGCTACTGTAGGTATGTTGTAGGTTAAAACTTATACAGATAGTCGGAGCAATTAAAGTTGCTTATCGGTTTCTGAATTAAGGACTCAATCATTGAAGCTATAATCTGAGAAAGGAAAATGGGGGATAATAATCAATGTTCGCACCTGGCAGCTTATTTCCTTTTTAGTTGGCCTATCGATGACTAAATTTCCGCCATTTTCTGTTTGGGATAAGTCGCCCATTTAGGGCAACATTAAATTGCCTCGATAATTTATTAAAAGACGTAATGCACACATAATTTGGGCATTACAACCCTTCAGTCAGAACTACGCCCCAGCTTCTCATACCACTTATAGTGTGTGTGAAGAACCTACAGTTTAAAGTCGGCTTCGAACGACAGATTTTTGATAAACTTTTCATGGCAAATTTTTTTATTTTCAAAGTTATTGCCAGAAGTCGGCTGAGAGGAAGTCGTCGATGAACTATTTTCCAATATTTCCTTTTGTTAAAGATGTCTGACCCGGTGTTCGAACCATGGCCTCATGTCTAGTAAGCCGACACACTACCTACTAGACTATGGTAACTTCAACAGAGACCTAATACAACCACTACTTATAATAGGTGACAAGGCTTTCAAAAGTGCTGAGGGTTCTAGAGTCTAAAACTCAAGACAAATCTTTTATTAAATCCTTATACCGACTCCCTACGATTTAGATCCGGTTGTGAAGTCTTTCATTTGATCCCTGTTATTACAAGAAGAACCAATCGAAGGAGGGTCATTTTAGAAACTCACAAAGAAACAGATAGTCAGTTTTCTATTACCATTAGCATCTTAATCGGATTCATTCGATCTGCCTTGGTGCGCAATAAAACGAACGATCTCTTGACGTTGTTTTGAATACAGCAACTAAGGTCTTGAACACTGCGAGAAGGTCACTAGACTTAATTTACATACGTGGTTATCGGTCACTGTCAATATTCATAAGGTCTACTGTTTCAGGTCCCGGGTAGATCCAGAAGCTCTCTTAAATTATAGTGGACAGCTAGGATATCCACACATAAAAGATTACTTATTCAGTCAGAAAAATAAAACTCCATTCCATTTACCCTGGCGAATGGATAATACCCTGCTTAGTACTTCCATGTGATTTACACTAAGATTCTAATGCTTACAGCAACAACTCAAACTTTTAAATGCAATTTTTAGTCAATTAGCAAGAAAGTCTGCATACATCCTTAATACTTAATTCGGCATTACAACCCGGTAGACAGGATTACGATCTAACTTCACATACCACACATGTTGCATGCTTTAGTGTGGTAAAAAATATGCTGTTTGAGCAGCTGAATAACAGCATATTTAAATCACATTCGATAGAGGGGTGAGTGATAATTTATAAGCTTGATGAGTACGTAGCTCTGTTCCCATCGAGGAGAATCTCGGGTTTAATATAATCACCCTGCAATACAAAACTTCCTATAAAAATTTGCAGAACATCAAGTCCACATTCCGTAACCTGAATGCCACCCTATAAACCTTATATAAGGACCTGTGAACTGTTTAATCCCCAAAAGACTTTCAATATAGTGCATAGGAGACATAAATAGGAACTCATCAGATCTGTTGATATGGTCATATTGAGATGCCTATAAGTGTATTGAACGCTAAGCCTAACTTTGTATTCTTCTGAAAAAATTTTCAATGTTTTTTCATCACAATTCTGATTTTTAAATTCTACCTCTCGGCATTGTGATTATTTTCACATGCCATTAATGTAGGGTAGGATGCTGAATAGTTGTGTTTACCCAACTAAAATTGCATTTGTTTTCATGCAGCAAAAAAAAAAAAAATTTTAAATTCACCATCAAAAAAAAAGAAGGGCGATTCAAAGTTTTTCTGTGCACCCTATTTCGTTTATATATTTTGCGGTTTTTATATAAAATTTTTATTGTTTGTTGTTGTTGTGTTGTTGTTGTGTTGTTGTGTTGTTGTTGGTCTTCTGGTTTTGTAAATATTTAGTGACAATGTCATTATTATTGTCTCTCTTCTTTTGTATTTAATCCGATATTAATGAGACTTTTGAACTTTTTTTTTTCGTTGTATGTATGTATTGTTGTATTGTAAGTACGTACATACATACATACGTACAGTACGTAGTATATCTGTGCAATTGTAGATGATGAAATCAAGAAAATAGTTGCAGAAGAAACGAAAGGAAAACTTTAATGTTTTCAAAAAAGAAATGAAAGTTTTCTGGAGTATATGATGATGATTGATTGTTGGCTTGAGAAATTGTTGCCATTATGGCCAGTAATTCATTACGTTCTTATCACTACAAATGTGTTGAATTTCAAGTTTTGGCAACAATTTTAACGATGAGTAGTAGAGTGTTGCAATAGTTTGACTTTGAATTTATTAATCACACTTTCATAAATCTTTTTAACTCAACAATAACAACAATATCCGCATCAAACAAATTGACTTCGTGGTTGGCGAAATAAAATAAAAAGTTAAGTTAAATTATTCTTTTATACTTTAAACAATAATTATTGAAAGGTTAAATTCATAAAATCGTTTCAATTTTTTAAAATAAATTTTAAATTTAAAATTTTCATTTTCATTAGCTTTGTTTATGGCCTGTGGGTACATACTACGTATGTATGATTCAATAAAATTTCATAAAGGGCATGCACTGCTTACGTTATTTATTAACAACAAATAAATTTTCTTTGTAGACAAAGTAACAAATTATGAAACTTCTTATAACTCATCCTTCACTGCTTACCGTCGTCATCATATTTCAATATTTATGATGAAACATTAAAAAAGTTTCGTTCATTCATTCATTCATTCATTCATTAAAAGTGAAATATTTCACTTTTTATAACAATTTTAATAAATTTAATCACCAAAAAAATTTACAAACAACAGTTTAAATGCATACAACAACAAAGAAGCAATAAGTAAACGCTGTCGTAAAAAATAAGGTGGCAACACATTAGTTAAGAGACATGAAAAGTCACTTGCTGAGTTCAAATGCATTACCTACTACTATGTCTGATATCTTCTTTACAATTGTTGTTAAAATTTTGTTTCTCTCGTTACGTTCTTCTTCCAACTAAAAGCTTCTGATTTCATGAATCAGCTCCTGATCTCATGAACCAGGGCCTCCTGCTGGAACTACATCCATCGCTCCAAATTATAAGATAGAATGTACCATACATGTGATACCATGTATCACAGCTTCATTATCATTCATGGCTTGGCACGCCCTATATGTTGTTACTGCTGACTTTAACGCTTTTGAACGGGAACCAATAGAAATTACATCGGCAGAACATGAGGGCAAAACAAAACATATGTTATTGACAAGTAGGTACGTACATTCGGCGTATTAGATTCCAGATCACGACCAATTAACTATACTTTCGATGTTGCCAGTGAATTTATTTCATTGGGCAATTGAGTAGCACAGAAACGTCTCTTATACCACAAAACTTACATGCTACAAGGCGCTCCTTCTCCCCGTGCTGCTTTATGATGCAGAAGCTTTGAGAATATTCGAGAGAAAAATCCTAAGTAAGATCTCTGGTCCAGTGGGAGTAAGCAATAATTTCCTCATCGGGTCCAAAAATATTATGTATGAGCTCCTCAAAGACTTGGACATTGTACGTTCAACCAATCTCTGAACTAGCTCGACAATGTCGGTTGAATGAAAGAGTATGTTCCGGTGAAACGGGCTTGTTTTGCGTAGAGGACGATGTTGTCTGCATTGGAAGACCCAAATAGAGAAAACCTTGTCATCGATTGGTGTGATCAACGCCCAAGGAGCATAGGCGCCTGGCAATGTGTATTAAAGTAGACTGAAGTCCGCTAAAAGTTCTGAAATTGACTCCATGAATGTTAAGTGGTACGATTTTCTAAAAAAATCTTTTAATTTTCTCGAAAAGCTTAAAAGCGATCAAGTCCCTATGCGCGAGGGCGGATTTTGTGGTGACGTTCGACAATTTAATTCGTCCATTCAAAGCGAACCTTTAGATAGGTTTCACGATATTGGTATATCATCGGTTATTGCATTGCTACTGAACTGGTCAGGTCTGGGTGGAGCTTAGAAAATCCGACATGTTAAGAACAGAGTTTAGGTATTCGAACTGCCAAAGTTAAACTAAGCATTCTCTGCTTGTTGTAAGTAGACGATCTAGGTTCCGCTGGACTAGTACGGATAAGAAGAGAACTGAGAGCCTTTTGTGCTCAAATTGTATGGCCATCCATTGCATTATTGAATGGTACGCAAATAGATTGGGCATTTCCTTAAAAGACTTCTGAACTGAAGCTGAGAAGCTGCAGCCCTGAAGAGGAGAAAGAAACTATCTTCCACTTCTCGTAAGAGAGCTCACGTATTGCCGGGAAATGGCGAAGAATATTGACTTTTAATTTTTTGCCATCTTTGACTATTTGATTCTGGTTGCTTTCAAATAGGTAATGTTGGCTCCTCTGGTTGAATGTAATCGCTTATGATGTATTGATGATGTAACTGCAGGCCTAAGTGGAATCCTAACTTTCAAATAGGGCGCGCAACATAACCTATTTTAGCCGAGATTGTTATAAGAACAATCAACTGAGGATCTTGGACAAATTGGGGAAATAAACATACAGGATTCAAGATCTCTGGCCCCAGAACCTGTGCAATAGACAAAGAAGTTCCCCAAGCAAAGCAAATAGAAAAAACGGAAGATGAAGATGCTTTTCTGACAAAAATAATTCAACCAAACGGTTTATTATTTCCTTACAATATCTGGCACTTAGCATTAGGTATGTAGGGTAGAATTACATCCTCTATTACCCCTGTTTTGGATTTTTGAAGACTTAAGTAAAGAAAACAAATAAATTTTTATAAATTTATTGTTTTCAATGTTTTCTTTTTTCTTGTTTTAAATGCCGAAAAAAGCAATAGCAGACACCTACCCCATGGACGTGGGGTGTTTCAAATACCAGCCAAATAATATTGCCAAAGGCAAGGTTATTATTTAAATTTTTTTGTCGAATAAAAACTGAAAAACAAACACCAATGTAAAGGTGTCTTAATATTTAAGCCAAATATGAAAACAAAGTAACAATAACAACAACAACAATAAACATAATAACAATAAACTATCGTATGAGTATTGTACGTATTACGATACGGTTCATGAAAGCAAAAATCCTGGGTAAATTCGATAAACAAAGAAAAGAAAGAAAGAAATTGAATCCAGCAAAAGTAGACAATAAAATACATGAAATGTAAGGGGAAGGGGAAAGGGAAAAAGAAATTCATGATGTAGAACAAGTTGAAATTGTTAGAAATTTAATTTATTTTGAACAGATGGGGTTGTAAATACAAAAAAGGGGTGTTGGCATAAGGGGGCCTAAATTGAATTGAAGGAAGACTTTAAAGGCAAGTGTTCTTATTAAAAAAAAGGATCTTGAAAACGGTACTCACTTTAAGCCGCATTTTATTTAAGACGCATTTCATTAGACAAAGCAAGGACAAATAATTTTAACTCTTGATTCCAGTGTTATGCCGATGAATCGAAATTATTTTAATGAAAAAAGTTGCCTCATAATACATACGTTTGTAAGTAGGTGCTAACAGGTGGTTTTTTAGAAATCCTATAACTCTTATTAATCATTTGTTTCTTTTCTTTTCCTTTTTTTTTTCTGTTCTCTTCTTTAATGATATCCGAGTGCTGCATTGAATGTGAAAAACTTTTGACTGTCAATGTGCAATTGCTTGCAATGGAAGAAACAAAACTTAAAGGATATCAAAAGGTTAAACTTTTGCATTTTTCATATGTTAACGCCAACATTTGAATTGTACACACCAACACCATCACCATCACTACCACAACCCCGTTGCCCGAGACTGTAGACATTTTGATTTATAACTTTAAGGATAAAATGCTATTGCTCCTGCTCCAGCTCCAGCTCCAACACGAGCTATGACTGCAAGCGCCACATCAGTTTGTTGCTTAAGGATTTTAGGATTCGTTACAACCACATTCAAATACTTACAGTATATACGATATGTAAACCCCTTATTTTAATTTTTTTTTATAGTTCTTGTTGTTATTGTTTTTGTTTGTTTTCAGTAGTGAAATGCATTTTTGTAGAGGAGAAAATTCTATAAAAAAAATCATATAAAAAAGCGAGAAATTCCAACAGTTTACAGTTACAAGTAAAAGTATAATTACACTTCTTGATTGAAACTACTCACAGTTGTAGTTTGTAATTAATTTTCTAGAAAATCAAATTTAATCTCATATAAGCGTTCTTTTGGATTGCTTCATAGGTCAGTCTCAGTTCTACTTAATTGTAGACTTTACCAGGGGTTCTTGAGATTTTCTCTACGTAGAAACCGAAAGGCAAGATACTCAGAAGAAGTAAGACCTCGGTCATAAGTAAATGGTCTGGTGTTGGCAAGACGGAAACCAACATTATTCCTCAGACCACACACGTGGTTGATTGCTAAATTCATTGCAATTCATTCCATATTTTTGACACTCGTTAAAACAAAACTTATGCGAGATCACCTTTTTCCTTTCCTTCTCACACCACTTACGTTGTGTGAGTTAATTTTATACATGAGTAGCGGAACCTACAGTTTAAAGTTGACTCCGAACGACAGATTTTTTTGAGAAACTTTTCATGGCAATTTTATTTACTCTCAGAGCTTTTGCGAGACATCTGCTGAGAGGAAGACGCCGAAGAAATATTTTTTCATGTTTCGTTTTTGATGTCTGACCGGGGATTCGAACCTTGGCCTTTCGTCTAATAAGCCAACACACTACACTACCTACTACACCGTTACCGGCGACTACATTATTTCCTTTATCAATACAGAGTTAATAGGTCGTAATCTACAACCTGAAGGATAGTAATCACCATTATTGTATGTAAATGTAATGTAGAATACAGCAGTGATTACTAGTAAGCTCCCATTCTACGCATCGCTCTTATTGATCTTCAACAGAGAGTATGTTCCTCTGTTCGTTCAAGATTGAGCTACACTGCTTAGCTCCCTGTTTATACTATTTGCAGCTTGCGGTTCCGATAGTGTCAGTCACAACAGTTTCCCGTATATTCAAATCTTCAAAGCTCATACAATGCGAATTTAACCTTTTAAACCCATCTCAATATATGGGCCCGAGTTAACAGCCGGAGGGCAGTACATGCAACCTCAGCCAACCAGAATTCAAGATCCCTATGTCTGGTCGACTGTCAATATAGGGGTGTTTAGCCAGTTCGTAGAAACCGTACTGCTTGGTAGAACGCTGTAATCACCAAAAATTCTGCATTACTCAGTCCTCCAGCTCTTTATCGACATTAACACCACCATTCGTTTTGTATTCGCCCCGTGTATCTTCTGCTAGGGATAAGGTCCTCCATTATGCCACTGGCTTATGAACAACTACTGCTTTGTATCCACTCCCATTTTGGAAGTGGAGTATCAATTGCCATTGTCATTTCATTCCAACCCGAATGTGGTCAAAAAAAAACTGATAATTCACGATAAAATCGTTGTACATTCACTGGCCCACATAAAAACGCCGGATATTTCCCCTCCTTGCCAATGCAGTTAAACAGTGATGCTTTAATGAGCTGTCGACCTACCAGCGAATGATGTATATTGTGGACAACCAGCTTCTTATAGGAGTAAAGGGGTAATATTCCACCCATCTTCAAACCACAACATTTTACTTGAAATCGGCTGCTTTTGAAAATGATGTCATTGGTATGTAGCGCTTCAAAGTAGTGCGGTAAATCCCATTTAAAGAAATATAAATTCCGTATTAAAAGGTTCACGCCGCGTCTCTCTCCTTACCTCCATACGGCCAGATTCTCTAGAACCCGCCTATAGAATTAGACCGTACTTTTACACCACAAAATTTTCCTCTCAATGCGATTGCAATGTCATCACAGCGATAACCATGTGACTTTTTGAAATTCCTACCTTCCAAGGAGATAACAAAGTTCACTTTATGATCATCAAAGAAACTGAGACATAATGTGCTATGAAAACAATTTCAATGCACTGTACATTTGTGAGAAAAATAAAAAAAAATATAATAATGCCAAGGAAATCTGTAGAGTTTCCATTCGGCTACACTCCATATAGTGGGCCACTTTAAGTGTTGGGTGCTGCACACCCTTTAAACTGCTAAGCTGATGACTGGCTGGCTGGCTGCTGGTTGGCTGACTGGCTGTTTGGTTGGTGGGTTGTTGAAGATCTGCTTCCCTTAGCGGAATGGTTCCTGGGATGTGTTTTAGGTTGGTTGGATGCTTGATGAATGACGTGTATACTGAATGAATGAATAAGTGAATCAAGAATGATTGGGTTTGGGCTGTTGTTGGTTTGTTTTGCTAATTGTATGCAAACTCTGAAGCAATCTC
>QOCX01000652.1:57468-104774 GCA_005959815.1 Sarcophaga bullata | reverse complement strand
CGTGGGGAGAAAGACTTCAACTGCGGCACACCACGCACACGCCATTCACAACCCTGCCAAAAGACACCGCAGATTCCGGATAAGTCTAAATCAAAATAATAATAATAATAATATAATAATAATAATAATAATAATAATAATAATAAAATAATATATAATAAAAATAATAATAATAATAATATAATAATAATAATAATAATAATGAATAATAATAATAATAATAATAATAATAATAATAATAATAATAAATAATAATTATTATTATTATTATAATAAGATAATGTAATAATATAATAATAATAGTAATAATACAAATAATAATAATAATAATAATAATAATAATAATAAATAAAATAATAATTATTATTATTATTATAATAATAATGATAATATAATAAATAATAATAGTATAATAACAATAATAATAATAATATAATAAATAATAATAATAATATAATAATAATAATAATAATAATATATAATAATAATAATAATAATATAATAATAATAATAAGATAATAATAATAATAATAATAATAATAATAATAATAATATGACAAATAATTCAGAAGGCGGTGGTAATGGCGACTACTCGAATAGTTCAAAGAATTTTGTGGAATTGAATTAGGTAAATGAAATTAAATTAAAATTAGATATAAGTACTACATGTATTATTAAAATTTGTGCTGTGATTTTTTTTAATCTGTGGAATGTTTAAAGAATTCACACTTCATACTTTAATTTGTAATTTAAAATAAAGATAAAAACATTGAGATATTGAAAAATCAATATGAATTATAAATAATTAAATTTGGTTTTTATCTAAATATTTACCTGGATAATGTAGTATTTATAGGTAAGGAGGTAGGGTAGGGACTTCTAAAACTAGATGCTGCTGAATATACAGAAGGCGTATGCCTACGGATAAAATGAAAATTATTCACAGTTAAGTGGCAATGATTATTTTATGTTGTTGATTATAATGCAAATAAATATTAAAGAATCAAGACTTACCATGATGCAACCTGTGACATGTCCGTACTTAACATAGGATATGGGTATTGACCAGAAGGAAATGGATAAATTGCCGGCCTCGTTAAGCCTAAAATAAGACAAATACATAACAAAAAATGAAACATTTTATATCTAATGAAGTATGTGAAACTAAAAAAAATGTATTTCCTAAGATGATATAAAAAGTATTCCAAACCATTGAAACATTCAAATATCTGCATCGCAATTGTGTACAAATAATTAATAAATAAATAAAACTTACTACTTTAAGTTTGATTAATATTTTCTCTGTTAAAATTTTTAGAAATAATACTGCTAGCGAAAATTGCATTGCATTACAGTGTTTGGTCATTTGTTATTTGATTTGTAATTAGATTTACGCAACATTGACTCATTTTATTAAAGGGTTTATTCTATTAACAATTTGTTTGAAGATCAATCTTCAACTACTTCAAGTTTTATTAGGAAATAATAATAATTAAGAATAATAATTATTAAAAAATTATCACAAATCAGTAATTAAATCTAAGATATCTTCATCTCATCAGATTTCTGGCAAAAACTCTAAGAGTGAATAAAAATTACTATGAAAAGTTTCTTAAAAAAAAATCTGTCGTTCGGAGTCGACTTGACCGCCACTCAAGTACAAAATTAACACACACAACATAAATGGTGTGAGGAGCTAGGTTGTAATCCTGTCTGAAGGATTGTAATGACCAATTATGTATGTATGCATGCAAGTTCAACATTTTCGCGTATTTCTAAAATGTTTTGGGCCAAATCAAATTTCTACGTTCTCTTATTATTTGATAAGAAGAATTGACATTTACATGGAAATACTTTGGTGTTAATTTTTTTACAAAATCTATGATATTTCAGTTTCCTATTCGTGATAAAATAGTTTTGTTGTAAATAATTGTGAGAAATTTATTTTGTATAATTTGCAATTTTTTAAAATTACAATTTGCTGCAGAAAACCAAATAGGATACCCATATGTTACAATTGATCACTGATAATACTTTTGTAAATAAATTTCTTTTTATTAAAATTAAGCTGCGAACATTTATTAATTGGGAGCTTAAAGTCTGTAGTGCTTTATTGGAAGATTACAATTAAAGATTTTCTAAATTGTTTTCTGTCTAATAGTACAATAAGTACCTTTAACAGCGACACTGATTCTAAAAACAATAAATAGGGTTGGTGCTTTTTATGAAAAGCATTTGCTATTTGTTATGAAAAAAAATAATAGCTGTAATAGACACAGCACCAACATTATCGGTCTTGGTGATTCACTTTAGAACAAGTCTCGCCTGATTGAAATTTCAGTTGCCTCTATTTGTTCAATTGATGTTCTCCAATCCCTAGTACTGTGGTTCAATAACGTGTCTATTTGGGACCTTATATATTTTTAACAGCTTTTAAAGGCACTCATGAGATAAAAAGTCCAAAGCTGTTTTGTAGTCTATATATGGCACTAAAATGGTTTTTTTTTGTTTCTCATAACGTTTATATATTAGGCATTGCACCACACAGTATCGATAAATAAAAAAATAAAAGAATAATTCCTTTTTAATTAGATGTGTACTGTGTTTTTTTAATTCGAACTATTCTTGCACAATATTGGATTCTTATGTAGCGAATTCGTTTAGTCGCAATAATACGATTTGTTCATATAATGTTTCCAAATCTTTGAATAGACCTTTGAAAAGGTCCATTGTCATAACTATACATACAATTGTAAGGTTTGTTTGACATATGAACCGCTAAAATTTTCTTATTTTTAAAAGCGGGCGTAAATAGTTATGGCTTTATTAAAAAGTTTTATTTTAGTAAGATTTACAAATTTCGATACGAAAACTGCAGGATGATACAATCATTATCATTTTACCTTGAAAGAACGTTTGAAATATGAGTTCGTAGATTGCAATAAAATTAAAAAAAAATTGTACTCAGTTTAATTCGTTATTATTCGCACAACTTAATGTGGCACTGTTCACGACTTATTCTTATGCCCTTTGCAATAAAAAATAATAACTATTAGACAATTGTTCTGTTGATCTTTGTAACGCAGATCTTCAAACCCGATTGCTTTCTTCACACGCAACGCGTCTTCACACAAAACTGACTGAACTTCTACTCCGACTCTTGCCTGCTTTGCTTTGCCTTTTTTATAGCGACGTAAACAGTCTAATGAATGTTCTCGTAGGCGAAAGTCTGAGTCTTCGCCTTCTCGAGAACTCTATGAACGTAAACAGGTTGTTTACGTTATTGTTGTTTGTGTATTATTTTACGTTCGTCCTTGCAGTGTTGTTGTTGCTTGTTTGTTTACTTGTTTATCCCTTTTTCTTTATACTTATGTTGTTGATATTTTTTTGTTTATTTGCTAATCAAATAAACAAGTCCGTTGTTTGTTTTTGTCGCTGTTGTTTATCATTTTAATGTTAAACGATGTTACGCCATTTCCATTTCCGTTACAATATTTAGTTAATGACGCTGTTATTAAAATTATGATGGATTAGCGATATACTGGCAGTTTGCAGTTATTCTGTTTTTTTAATTGGAAGTAATTTTTCTGTTATTTAAGATAAGATGTACATATACTCTATTACCTTTGCTGCCTTAAAATTCTGCATTCCATTTTAAATTGCGCTATAAGTATTTTTATTTCTTTTTTCACTTTTCCGGTTGAGATATTCCTTGAATTAATAGTAATGATCTCCCAAGATCTCTCCAAAATCATTGATATCATATCAACTGCGACAATAAATGCAACAATTGAAAAGAAAGATCGAAAGTCTATTAAAAATGAATGAATAAAAATCTGATGGAACTTATAAGATATAAAAAAACTACTTAAGACGAGAAGACAGGGTAGAGCTTGCGTTGATGGTATCTTAAAGCGAATAAGTAAGGTAATTAATAAGGCCTGCAGAGTATGTTTGAATAGCTATTATCAGGATAATTTAAAAAAATTCAGCAGGATCCAAAAAAGAGCTGGAAGTTTCTTAACGAGAATATAGGTAGAAAGTCTAGAAATGTAATAAAAGTTTATGATGACAATGGAAACACTATTCCCGATGTACAGAAAAGTGATATGTTCAATAATTATTTTCTTCAAATTGCTAAAATACTAAAAAATCAAGTTATTTACTTGCCTCGAGTTTCATATAATAATCTAAGAATTTTGGAGCGCAGTCAATGTGTTTTCAACTTTCACACTATAACAGAAAATGTAATAAGGGAAGTTATTAATAAACTTGATACAAGCAAAGGCTGTGGGCATGATGAAATTTTTCCAAAAGTTTTACTGTATTGTAGTGACTTAATTACTCCATATTTAACGAGAATTTTTAATAACATGATTATTACTGCGTCTTTTCCTCAGAGTTTAAAAATTACCAAGATTATTCCCATACCTAAAACAAATAATGCTTCAAGGGTTGAGAATTTTAGGCCAATTGCTTGACTTGATGATGGTTATAATGGAGTTGCAGGCATTTTTTATGATTTTTCCAAAGCTTTTGATCTTGTAGAACACAAAATCCTCATAGAGAAACTTGCTTACTATGGAGTCGAGAGAGAGGCGATAAAACTTTTGGAAAATTATTTGACAAATAGAAAGCAGTATGTTCACATAAACAATGAGCAGAGTTCTGTTGGAACTGTTGAGTATGCAGTTCCGCAAGGAAGTGTATTGGGCCCTCTACTTTTTAGTGTTTATATCAACGATATTAAAAACCTACACCTTTTTGGAAAATTGATAATGTTTGCTGATGATATAAGTGTTTTTTACCCTTACAAATGTGAAACGGTTTTAAAAACTCATATGGAATACGACGCTGCAATGATTACGGAATATGCGAGAATTAACAGGCTAAGTTTGAATGCGGGAAAAAAAAAATATAAAGGTTTAAACCTAAGAGTGTCATTAATAAAAATTTTAGTGCATATGTAGATGGAAAAGTTGTAGAGGAGAGTTTTGATACAAAATACCTAGCTGTTAATCTACAAAGTAATCACTCATGGGATAAACACATAAGAAACATTAGGCAAAAGGTCTCTTCTGCATGAGGACTGATTTATAAATTCAGAAATAAATTCAATACTCATACTAAACTATTAATATACAAATCCTTGATTCAAAGTCATTTTAATTATTTAACTATTGTATATGCATGGAACAAAAGCAATGAACTCAGATCGCTCCAACGCTCCCAAAATAAGGCACTAAAAGCTGTTTTCAATCTCCCATTATCTACTCCAACTTTAGTTTTATATAGAGGCATAACAAAAACAATATTGCCCATAAAGGGTTTATATAAACTTCAACTTTTGCTCTATGTATACAAGTCTTTGCATAATATCGGACACCGTACTGTTTCATTCGCTAGAAATCAAAATGCTTTCAATACAAGGAATGCAAGTAACTTGAGAATAGCACTATTTAGACTTGAGAAAACAAAGCAAAGAGTGCAGCACGTTGGTAGTTTAGAATATAACAATTTACCGGAAAATTTGAAAAACATATTCTCTATTCTCAATCTTTAAAAATGCTCTTAAAGAACACTTAATTAATAACATTTAAATGCTTCTTATGTGGTAAGACTGAACGGATTATGAATTGAATTGATTCTTTTTTCTTTTTTTCTTTTTATTATTATAAATACATTTTATTTCTATACATATACATTGTTAAATTAAATTTTTTTTCTTCTTGTATATATATTCTAAATGAATTTGTTGATATATTTATTTTGCCAACTGGCCTCATTTTACGCTGAGGCAAAAATTATATTGTCGTTGTATATATTTTGAAAAGAAATAAAAAAAAAATAAAAAACAAAAAAAAAGAACTAAATTTATTAATTTACTGTTCTATTGATCATTTAAAAAGTGTGCAAATTAGAATTTAAATTTAATCTTTTATCCATGAAGTTCTTAAAGTTTCCGGTTAATCTGTAGTCGTAGCAGCTACACTCACTCAAATAACTCTACATACATCAAGAAAGCGAAGGCAATTTACACAAAAGCTAAATTTTGTTTAAAAAGTTTGTTTTTTTAATTTTTATATAAAAAAAACAATTTAAAATGCCAACTCAAAAAGTCTTCGTACAGCTTATATAGGACTCTTTAACATATTGATTTTTATGTAATTTGATTTGTTTTCCAAAAACCTAAGAATTTTAAAGCTATGGTCGGACTGAGTAAATAATTGAAGGAAAACATCATTTTTTTCTTTGCTCAAGTGTGACCATGCAAACAAGATTTGGAAAAAACAAATAAATATTTAATCTTGCAAAAATTTTGTAAGAGCAAACAGTGGCAAATAACAGCTGTTGCAAGTAGTGCTGTCCACTTTTAATAATAAACTTTATATGAAAAGTAGAAAATAAAAACCAAAAATTAGTGTAAAGAACTTTCGACTGGTTTATTAAGAATTTTGATCCATTATTTTATTTTTTATCACATTTCTTAAATGCAAGTGTGTACCAAATGAAAGATCATACATGTAATTTTCTACAGAAAGTTACATGGAACAAAAAATTAATTATCCTACTAATTTCCAAGAAAATTGCAATATTGTAAAAAAAAAATAAATAAAGATCATACTTTTTCTTTAATAGACGAATGGGTTCAAATGTTTTATACGTCAATCGAAAACTCTTTGAAAGAACTTTTCTTTGATATCAGGGATGATTATACTCCAAAGTTTTATTGAAGCAGCAATTTAATATCTGGACCTTAGACCCCAATATCTCCAAAACCAGTCTTCGACGACACAAAATTTTTATGTAGATATATATACAATATGGTATTAAGATTTATATTTTCTCATTTAAACGCAATTCAGTTGTCAGTACTGATGCAGAAAAGGAAACAATTAAACAGCTGTGCGTATTTACTTTATTTTTTAGGAAAGAATTTGGAATTTCCTTTTTTATTTTGTACATAAATATGTATGTAAATGAATTGTTTAGTTTTCTTTTTAATGTGTATATATGTATATAAACGAATTATTAATTTTTATTTTTTTTTAATTACTTTTGTATTTGTTTCCTCATCTCCCATTCCGAATTTTTATTTATTTATGTTATATTTTTTCCGTTTATTTCTGTTATTCTGATTAAACAAATTTGTTAATTTTCGTTTTGTGGAGTTTCTGTTTTGTTATGTTTTTTTAATCATATGTACCTTTTAGTTTGTTTCTCTTTTTCTGATGAAACAAAATTTTGTTTATGAGAAAACAAAAATATTTACTTCGGTCTAACCACGGGGAAACATGTTTGCTCCACACTGTATTTGATGCTGTTTCATTGTTTTGAAACATCATCAAATACTGTTTGGAGCAAACATGTTTTCTATGCGTTCAGACCGAAGTAAATATTTTTGTTTATTCGTAAACAAAATTTTGCTTCATCCGAAAAAGAGAAATAAATGAGAAGGTATATAAGATTAAAAAAATAAATCAAAACAGAAACTTCGCAAAACGCAAATAAATAAATAAAAACAAATAAAAATTCGAAATGGGAGATGAGAAAACATTATTAGTGTTACCAGAAAGGAAAAAAGACAGTGGGTATGTACATGGATTCAACGTCGGAGAGAGGATGGAAGTTGCGTAAAGTTACTTTTGGAGTTACGATCTGAAACTCCAGACCTTTATAAAAACTTTCTGAGAATGAACTCAAATGATTACGTCTATTTAGTGAGTATTCCATTATTTCAGTGGCAAATCCTTTAATAATACCTTTAGAGCTAAAGTTAGTGGCACCGCTGATAACAAAAATTGTAACAAACTTTCGTGATCCAATATCTGCCTCCGAACGTTTAACAGTTACAGTTCGGTATCTAGGAACTGAAGAAAGTTTTAGGTCTCTACAGTACGTTTTCCGAATTCCTCACAATACTATATCGGGAATTATTCCAGAGGTATGCGATGCTTTATTCAAAGTTTTACAGCCGAATTATTTAAAGGTATAGGAAAATATTGCACTTTTTATTGATTTAAAACATATAGTTTCTTTAGATTCCGTTAACCAACGAAGAATCGGTAACTATTTCAAACGAGTTCCTGCAAATGTGGAATTTTCCCAATTGCATTTACGCTCTAGATGGAAAACATGTTGTTATGACTGCGCCAATTCACTTTGGAAGTGTTTTTTTATAACTACAAAGGTAGATGCAATAAATTTAGTTTATTTCATGCTCCGTTAACATCGCTATTTTGTAGGCACACATAACAATGTCGTCATGCCTATTGCCATATAGTTTTTGTATATCGATGTAGGTTCGAACGGCCGTATATCTGATGGAGGCATTTTTAGGAAAAACAAAAAATTAAAAACAACAAATTAAATTTGCCCATACCAAAACCACTGCCATTTAGAAATGTGCTCGTACCGTATGTCCTTGTTGCTGATGATGCCTTTGCATTAACCCCTAATATTTTGAAACCATGCAGTGCGCGAAACATGAATGCTATACAAAGAGTTTTCAATTATCGTCTGTCAAGAGCAAGGCGTGTAATAGAAAACGCTTTTGAGCTTTTCTCTGCGCACTTTCGAGTAATGCGCAGCCCAATTAAGCTAGAGCCATATAAAACAAGACAAGTGACATTTGCCTGCTGCGCAGTTCAGAATTATTTAATGAGCCGAAAAAGTTCTTTATACTTTAACACAAACCTGGTTGACCACCACACTGCAGACGGCACACTAGTTCCTGGAGAATGGCGTATTGATAATAACGATCATAATTTAATAAATCTTCAAAGACACCGTTCTTACACAGCAAATGAAACATAAGAGATGAATTTGAGCAATATTTTGTAGAAGAAGGGGAAGTAAACTTTCAATACAAACATATTTAAGTTATAAAAATTTCAACAAATGAATGAATGAATTCAAAAGAAATTTTTTTATTTTGAATCTTTTCTATTAAATAAACAAGGATTTTGTTTTCTGAAACCTTTGTTTTTATTATACATAAAATTATATATAAAATTTTATATATATATATGTATATATATGTATATATATATACATACATATATAAATGATATATATATTATATATATTATATATATATATATGTATGATATAATGTATATGTATAGTATATATATAGTATATACTTTCTATTTGATATACTATTTATATATAATATATTATCATAATATATATATATATATATATATATATATATGTATGTATAGAAGATATACAAATAGAAGTTAATGAATTTTAAGTATTTTACTTACAAAATGAAAATAGATCTCCAAATAAAAAAGCAACAATTTCGTCATTAATTAATTTATTCAGGTACATATAACCCAAAAGCAAGAAGTAAACAAAATAGGAAATTCGCAAAACAAAAATAATTAAGGAAAAAATAAAAATGCATTTATATGCATACAGCTTAACGAAACAGAAACTTTACAAAACAAAAATAATTAAGAAAAAAAGAAAAATTAACAAATCCACATTAAAAATAAACACACATTAAAAAAGAAAACTAAACAATGCACTTACATACATATATACACAATAAAAAATAAAGGAATTACCAATCATAAAGTGTTTTATATTTTCTCCTTATCACGCTCTTCTTCCAAACATTCTAAAAAATATAACATTATTTTTCTTTGGACTGTTTCGGCTGTCTCTGTTTTTAGAGTTTTCAGCTCACTTACAATGTAATTGGCGAGACTGTTGTCGGGGTCTAACGATTTTTCACTCCTCGGTTTATTGCACTTACAGCTTTACGCATTGTCTCCACTATTTGTGTAGCTGCTGACTGACTACATGGAGCTTGTTTTTTTTTTTGTTTGTTGTGTTGTTGTGTGCGTGCCTGCTCCCGATGTTTTTGGTGCCATTGTTAATAAATATAAATGTATGCACAAACAAAATTTTATGAGAGGTTAATAAAGAAATAAATTTACTTACAATTATTTTCCTCCTCAACAGCAAAATCCAAATTTGACACCGTCTATTGTGTTTGCTTCTCTTCATTTCGGCCCATAAATTTAAGACCATTATTAAATTTACATTTAGGCGTTTTAACTGTACCCAGACTTGATTTATTTTTTGCTCTGCTGACATAGCCCCGAAATTGAATATGGAGATTTGTCCATTTAGCCGTTTGGTCCGTTACGGAGTATTTTTGTTGGAAGGTGTCTGCAATATATCTCCACGCCCGGTCGCGTAATGATTTATTATGGTATCCTTTGTCCGAAGCATCACATAAGAATTTTTCTGCTTCCACAAAAGACGTAAGTTTAAATACCTCTTCTTCATCCCAATCTTTTGACACTTTTGGTTTTTTTCTTGGTCTATTTGTAATGGGTTCATTGCTATTTTCCATTTCCTAAAGAATTTACATACAAATGAATACACATAGATATGAGCACAGTTTTTTTAGTGACTGGTTTATACACTTACCTCCAAAATTTGCATCAAAAAATCACTGCCACTTTCTATGCTCTAAAAATATTTAAATATTTATAAATATATTTTGTACCAAAAAACTGTTTAACTCTTTGCCAAAAAATAAAGAAAATTCGCACAGCTGTTTAATTGTTTTCTCTTCTACATCAGTGTGGACGACTGAATTGCGTTTAATCGATAACATATAAAACTTAATACCATATTGTATATATACATAAAAATTTTGTGCCGTCGAAGACGGTTTTGGAGATGTTAGTCTCCAAGGTCCACATACTAAATTGCTGCTTTAATAAAACTTTGAAGTATAATCATCCCAGAGATGGATATCAAAGAAAAGTTCTTTCAAAGAGCTTTCGGTTGACGTATTAAAAATTTGAACCCTTTACCTATTAAACAAAAATTATGATCTTTAACTGATTTGTTTTTTACAATATTGCAATTTTCTTAGAAATTAGTAGGTTAATCAATTTTTGTTCCATACAACTTTCTGTAGGAAATTACAAAAAATGTGTTAAAATATAATATTTTTTGTTTCTGGTTCATAATGAACTAATGGATCAAAATTTTTAATAAGCCAGTCGAAAGTTCTTTACACTAATTTTTGTTTTTTATTTTCTACTTTTCATATGAAGTTTATTATTAAAAGTTTTCTGTTTTGGTGATTTTGTGAAAAAAAATATATAATTTATTAAAAAAACTGGATAACACTGCTTTCAACAGCTGTCATTTACTACTCTTACAAAATTTTTGCAAGATTAAATATTTATTTGCCCGAAAAAAGGAGTAAATATTTGACACGGGTGGTCACACTATGGTCACATAGCTTTAGACACTGTGTTGCAGATGAAGTTAAACGCAACCGGCAAACATAGAGATGGCTAAGTGCTGGTTCGGAGTGCCTCCAATGTTCTATACAATGGTATACAAGTAATATCTCGTCACCTAAAACACAGATTAATTATTGTAGAAATCTGGAATATTGGAACAGAAATCTCACAAAACCTGGACTTTTCTATGAAAAAAGTTTAGAAGTCAAACCAGTTTTTAGAAAGATATTTCGAATAAATCAATTTAAATGTTCATTGCTGAGCAGAGACTTTTTATGTTAGCATTTTGAATTGGATAATTACTATTGCTTTTATTCTTCTAGAATATTTTATCCTTTAACTTTTTTGATTTATTACTATAGTTTTGTTAAATTTTTAAATTCTTTTATAAATTACCCTACTCAATTCTATATTTTTATTTTTACCTTATATGTAATACACTAGAGCCCTGAGTTGCGTCGATTCGATTTGCGTCGTTTAGATTTGCGTCGATTTTTAAAAAATTGACAAAACTCAGCTTGCGTTGTTGCAATTTCAACTTGCGTCGATTAAATTTGAGTCGTTTCGGTCCCGACTTGTGTCGATTCGATTTGCATCGCTTGGATCCCAACTTGCATCGTTTAGATTTCGATTTGCTACGCTACATACTTTTAATTTTTTTCTTGCAGCATTGAGTATTACCATTTTACTATTCCTATTGTAGTACATATTTAGAATTTTTTTCCTGTATTTTAAAACACGATTTCTTTTTTTAACTAATGTTTTTCTTAAATAAATCTTATTGATTTTTGTTTTTTTTTTTTTTTTTTGTTAATTTATTGTTTTGTTATTTCTTTATAATACTAAAAAATATTTACTAAACTAAATAAAATAATGAAAAATGTTTTCATACTTCTTTTTTTACCGAAATATTAAGTTTTTTGCTTCATTTTGAATTCTTGGTCATAATAAATTAAATTTCAATGCATTTGTTAGAAAAATTTAATCGATTTGCGTCGTTTCAATTTGCGTAGCAATTCTCCTCATTAACGACGCAAGTCGGGGTCTTTGTGTATGTAATTAATGTTAATTGTTTTTTAATGTTAGTTTGTTGATCATTGCTGATCAAATTATGCAGCACTTTCACTTAAGAACGATTCTGGATATTTTGTTGTGTTATGATAATTATAATAAATATACATATAATACAATAAAATATAAAACAAAATTTTTAAACAAATTATTTATTTGTTTTAAGCATAATTGAGTTTTAACACAATTTTATTTTGTTGAAATCTGACAAGCTATAATTGCATGGTTTTAAAATATTGAAAATACTGCAGTAAAAATTCATAAACTTTTTAAAATATTATCTCCACTTAATCGATGTTTTTCAAAATTGTTAACATAAATTTAATTTTTTATTCATCGCTGTGAAATTATGATTTTACATTAAGGTAACGAGGTAGCAATTTACCACCATTATTATTTTAAAAAATTGTTGGAGATCTAAGCATAGAAAATGAAAATTTTTTTTGTTATTATTTAGAGTGTCGTCTGAGTCGTCTGAGTTTTAATTTCCCAACAGATTTTCAAACATATTTTCGAATGTTTTTAGGTAATTCCTTATTATTTATGATTTGATTTATTATTATTTAAAGAACCTAGTAATAGTTCATAAATGACTTAGTTAAAATCTTCTTCGAAAGATTTGGATTTTATCGAATATATCTTTCCAGTGTTTTACATAATTCTATTGAGTCTTTTATCTTCAGTCAGTGAAAAGTGTTATAATTAAAACTTTGTTTCTTAGCTAAGAAAATTCTTATCATCATACAATAAAATTTTCTTAAATTTAAAACAATCTGAGGGATCATTAATGAACGTTCGAGATGTTCCTAATGGAATATTATGGATATTTTTTTCTATTTATTTTTCTTTATTGGATCTTTTCGAAGAAATTGGCATTGAGTATTGAAATCTTAATCTAAAATAAATAAATTTGATATTTTCAATACAAAAAGAAAACGTTCCGTGTGCACAAATATTAGGGTAAAAATATTACAGCCTTTTAAGACGTCAATGACAAAGCAACAGATTTCTTGCAAGGTAGTTTGGATGGATTTCTTTACGAATATTGGGAATGGTGAAATCCCGAAAGATGTTGTTTCTGATGTACCTTGGAGCAGATGGAATTATTCTTGACTGTTTAGACTGCCTTCTCCGCAATCCTTCTACATTGAATGATGAGGCTGTGCCCCATAACTGGCCATATAACCATGTTTTCTTTATAATTGCTTTATACAAGAGCCCATAAGCACCAAAAAGTCAATGCAGTTAGGCAGATTTTAATTTTATTTGAGATAGTTTTGTCGCATTGCGGTGAGTCCCACAACGACAACGATCAAGTTGCATAACAAGTAGCTACTGTGGCTTTTTTCCGGAATACTTAAACCATTAATGCTTACGGGAGGGATTTTTTTTCTTTTAAGCGTGAAAGTTATATGGACACATTTGCCAGCGTTAACTTTAATTTTCCATATATCGAACCATTTTGTAGGCCATTAACATGTCATTGGAGCTGCACGAAAGCAATTGTATGGTTTTCATGAAAAATGCAGTGTCATCAGGGAAGGCTAAAGTATAAATCAATGAGCTCGCAGACATATCTGCAGTGAATAATAAATAGAAAAATGATCCTACGATATTTTGATTATGTGTGAAAATATCTTTCGAAGAGCTTATGGATGTTAGAGAGTAATAGTCTTATAATTTTGTACATCACACCATCGTGCCAGAGCGCAATACAATACTGTTATTTCTAGAAAGAATCTCGAATCACATTTGTTATTCCGCAGATTTGTTTATTGTGCTATAATGTTTTCAAAAACCTAATTAATGATGGGGAATAATTCCTGAATTAAAATGTCAAGAAATACGTTTTCGAACAATTTTGAGAGAATAAGCAACAAACTCATTGGCCGATACGACCTTACTTGAGTTACATCCTTGCCTGGATTTGATGCCGGAAGTGAACAAACTCGAAGAATGGAACAACAAAATAACTAGTATAGCTGAGGTAGGTAAACTTTTTCTCATTAAGGAAGTGATTTTGTCATACCCAGTAGCTTTTTTTCCATACAGCCTCATCATAGCTGTTCCCAAAGTGGAAAAGGGACTGATATGCAAATCTGTGACATTTGGGGTGAAGTCTCTAAATGATTAGGAAAAGCTTCAAATTTTTCTTCAATATTTATCGTCCATGTGCCATTTTGTAATCAGATAGGAGCATTGTCTGTTTTAGGTGTTCGTGCTTCTTCATTGCTTTCCTCAATCTATAGTCTGTCTTTTCAGTTGCAGCCAAACTCTGCAAATAAGATTAAAGTTATGGTCACACTGAAAAAATATTTGCTTTAAATATGACTACTCGTATTTGCATTAAATATTTACATTGACGGTAAATATTTGACAAAAATTATTATCCCAAATAACAGTGAAACAGCATTAAATACAGTGCGGAGCAAAATTGTTTTCCCCGTGGTTAGACCGAAATAAATATTTTTATTTTCTCATAAACAAAATTTTGTTTCATCAGAAAAAGAGAAACAAACTAAAAGGTACATATGATTAAAAAAACATAACAAAAATAAAACAAAACAGAAACTTCACAAAACGAAAATTAACAAATTTGTTTAATCAGAACAACAGAAATAAACGAAAAAAATATAACATAAATAAATAAAAATTCGGAATGGGAAATGAGGAAACAAAAACAAAAGTAATTAAGAAAAAAAATAAGAAAAATTAACAATTCGTTTATATACATAAAAAGAAAACTAAACAATTCATTTACATACATATATATGTACAAAATAATAAAGGAAATTCCAAATTCTTTCCCAAAAAGTAAAGCAAATTCGCACAGCTGTTTAATTGTTTTCTGAACAAGTGAATTGCGTTTAAATGAGAAAATATAAATCTTAATACCATATTGAATATATATGTACATAACAACTTTGTGACGTCGAAGACTGGTTTTGGAGATATTGGGGTCTAAGGTCCAGATATTAAATTGCTGTTTTAATAAAACTTTAAAGTATAATCATCCCTGAGATGGATATCAAAGAAAAGTTCTTTCAAAGAGCTTTCGATTGACGTATTAAAAATTTGAACAAGAAGTATGATCTTTACTTAATTTTTTTTTTACAATATTGCAATTTTCTTGGAAATAAGTAGGTTAATTAACTTTTTGTTCCATGTAACTTTCTGTAGAAAATTACATGTATGATCTTCCATTTGGTACAAACTTGCATTTAAGAAATGTGATAAAAAATAATATTTTTTTTGTTCCTGGTTCATAATGAACTAATGGACAAAACTTTTAATAAACCAGTCGAAAGGTCACACTAATTATTTTTCTTTAATTTCTACTTTTCGTATAAAGTTTATTATTAAAAGGTATTCCGTTTTGGTGATTTTCTGAAAAAAATTTATAACTTATTATTGAAAGTGGACAATACTGCTTGCAACAGCTCTTTTTTTGCCACTGCTTGCTCTTACAAAATTTTTGCAAGATTAAATATTTATTTGCTCGAAAAAAGGAGAAAATATTTGACGGGAGTGGTCACACTATGGTCACATTAGAGAAATTTTTGTTTGCAAGCAAGCAAATTTGTTTTCTGAAAATCTTGTTTGTACCCCTAAAATATTTTATGGTCACACTAGAGCAAAGAAAAAATGATGTTTTACTTCAAATATTTAATCAGTCTGACCATATCTTAAGGTTAGACTATTTTTCTGCTTGTTTGAGAATCTTTTAATATGATCTTTGGGGGAACGACATTCCTGCCACAGTCTTCTTAGTCCCTTATTTTCTCGTATCAGTGATTCTATATATATACTAATTTTCGAAATATTATAGATTTTATCGCAACTGTATGCGTGCCGGTGAAAAATAGTTTCGTTATAGACGTTGTAAACACCAAAAGTTTAGTATCAAAATCATGCTGGAATAGCGAAAGAATGAGAACTGATGTGAAAGGATTGCGGTGGATGGTCATACATTCATTTGATAGGGATATGTTATACAAACAATTTTAAGGTGTAGGTGATTTTGAACATTCTTGAGTTTCTATAGATGGAAACAACGTCTCGACCATATTTATAAAAGCATTAAGTTGAATATAGCATTAATTACAGTCGCGCTATTTACATTCGGCAAAATAAAATATTCATATTATTATTAAGATAATTAGAATTCTCTATGTATAACATAAATATATAAATTCATACGTATAAATACAATTATAACATACCCGGTTGTCTAATAGACTAGTTGGTAATATGAGGATTCGATTCTCACCACAGACACTGCTCTGTTACACTACTCCAAGCATAAGATCTAAGTTACACAGCTTGCTTGTAATTGTATTCTAATTAATAAATAAATTATAACACATTATATGCTATTGCCAATGATATCGCTTGCAAAAAAGTGTATACAGAAAAGTGTAACGTAATGTCTTGCAACTATCATATTTATATTAAAAAAACAATATTTATTCATACAGCTCTTTACTTAAAGACATTGCAACAATTTCACTTATTTTAATAAGATAAATATACCACTTGTCGCGAATTAACCTTTTTTCTAAACTCTTGTCTGAAAATGCTAGCATTACCACTTAAAACCTTTTTCTTCATTTTTGTAAGATCTTTTTTTTTGTCTGTGAGATATCGTTAAAAATTTAATTTTCATTTAGCGAGTATGAAGTCTGATTCAGATTTAATGGATTCTTTAGACATTTTTTTTTTTAATTTTGTCGGAATATGTTATTATGCAGCATAATTTGTATTTTTTTTTAAGTTGGACCAATAGTTGGACTTTTTGTAAATAAAAGTCATTATTGGACTTATTAACTTAATATACACTTTCCTCCTTGACAACATGCGGACATTAGATTACATAATAGACTACTATAATCCTTTAGTCAAAATTACGACCTAGCTTCTTACATAGAACATTTTATTGATTGTGATAAGTTGTTGTTTCTATTTGAAGTTTCTATTTGAAGGTTCAATAAATAAAAGAAGAGAAAAAATGGTTGAATAGTGAAAATATTTCAGTTTAATTTACTTAACAGGAATCTCTTGTATAATCCATAAATTCTGAGAGCTAAATGGGAGGATTTGAAATAATGAACGTGGTAGTTTATATCCAATGTAAACAATCTTTTTATTTTGTAAATATAATTTTGTTATTAAACTATACAGCTGGTTTGATTTTAAAGTACTTCATCAATATATCTATATATATTGGAACCTTTAAACTTTGTGAGAGTAAATTTATTACAAAAGTTCGTAACTCGAAGAATCAGAATTGAGGTTATTAGTGTGGATTTATTTTTAAAATTTAATTTAAATTTAATTTTTAACCTTTTTAGAAATAATGCTAGCAAATGTTTTTAATGCTTTTATTACAACCCGAACGATATGCAATTAACAATTTATAACATTAATATTACAATGTTTTAATTTAACTTAAATAAATATTCAAAATATATATGCTCATGTATACATATATATGTATATATCTGAAAATAAGAAATAAATTTAAAAGAAAACACTGTTCTAGCTTATATCCTTACGACATAGATTCATTTACCACTGTATCATTGCGTATGGATGGATAAGAAAGATGTTTCCAACGATTTTAAAATGCTGATAAGTGCTCTATTCACTTATCCACAGACTCATGTATAAAATGTTGATATTGATGTAAAATTATATAGACCCTGACTCATCGATAAAAATGAAATGCGAACATTTGTTTATCTCTTATCAATGATCTGCGAGCGACAAGTCAAGCATATTGAATCAAATGGGAAAGTAAACTCAAACGCTCGTACACTCATACTCTCGCTTATACACTCTTCGTTCGTTTTTATTAATAATGGGTACGTAATTTCAATTTGATTGCTTAACAAAGATATCCTGCCATCCTTGTCGTCTCAGTAAATCTCTATTTGGTACTTAATGCTTGAAAAGGGATTTAAATTTTTAATACAATATATGCGTCCATAGTTTGGCAATGTGTGTGTTTAAAACATATATTATGTCACGTACATACTCTTCTTCCAGCTATAGTGAATGCAAAAAGAAAACAAAAACCAAAACAGCGACAAGAGGAAACAGAAAAAATTAAAAAAGAAGGACTGAAGGAAAAAACCCACCCAATATTATTAAACAGCATAAAAAGGGCTCATGAGTAAACTTTAAAGAACATGTGTAAACAAGGGATTAAGGCTGATTATTTTGCCGGCTGGGTTTCAGATTTTATTTTTTATTTCTTTATTCCTTTTGTGTTTGGATCGCTGTGTAGTTGTCATTAGTAAGTAAAGTAATTTTTAATTAAATTGATTTTTTTCTATTATATTTCTCTAACAGCAAATTCTGCCCATTAGGTACAATAAAATCCTTTAATAATATAGTATTTATTATCTAAAACAAATCTTAACCGAAATTTAGTTGAGGCCCTTGCATATAGGGCTAAAATTTTAGTCTAATTATTAATATTTATTTTATATTACATTAATATATGCTACATAGGCATGAACTGGTACGTACTGTACTGTAAGGTGTGTATAGTTGTGAAATATCTAAGCGGTTTTAAACTATGTAAATAACCTGAGTGAAGTGCAACAAATAAACAGACACATATTGCCGCCATGTAACAACCAAATGTTGACAAAAAACATCATACATATGATTACATGCATACATGTATATATACATGCAAATAAGGTAGAGTATAAATGTGTATGTAGACACTTGACAAAACGAACGAACGTGAACGTTAGATGTAGTAAGTAACCTCTGCGTAATAGGTCAAATTGTAATTAAATTTGTATTCAATTTGTATTTTTGTTTTCTTTTAACATTCGAAGCTCTAATATTGGCAAAAGAAGGTTAAAATAAGTTGCTTTTAACCACAATAAATGGATGTTTAACGGCGGTTTGCGTGCGCGAGTGTATGGTCATATTGGTTTAAAATGTTTATCGGCAACTCTGGCAATAACAATAATAATGACGATGATGGTGAACAGCATTTAATAAGTTTAAGTTCTTTTTAAACTTTAGAATTTCTATAGTAGCTGTCGGTCGTAACAAAATCGAAACTATTAATTCATTTATAGCAACAAAACTGACGGTATATAACAATAACTGCAAGGAAAATAATCTCTAGTTAATGCAAAGTATATTTAACATCATACATACTTACATGTATACATATATGTATATTGACAAATTCAAATGCGAATTTACACTTATCCGTAAATGCAGTTGCGTTATAATGTTGTTATAGTTATTGTTGTTTATTTTCCTAAGGACTTTAAAACGGACAAAAGGACAAACTGAAATTCAGACAGACGTACTTTATAGTATGTCACTCAAGGGGTTGAATTATTCATGCTTTAGTCTGTATATACATATGTATTTATGTACGTGTGTGGATTAATATACGCTTACAATTCTTGAAACCGATATCTAAATATTTTTTCTCCATTGGAAGAGCAAGACAGAGAGAGAGAGCGAAAAGAAAAGAATTAAATTTAACTAAAGCTATCCCTTACACAGACATTCTGTTTACTCATTCAACCTTAGCAAAACATATTTTCAACTTTACCGTATTATTTAATGAAAATTTATTTTATTTTAATCCGTTCAGAATAATTGATTTACTTTTCTCCTCTCGAGAACGTGTTATCTGTGTAGACCAAAATGGTAATATCGAAGCTGGAACACAGTATCCAAAAATATCAGCAGAAATGAATAAAACATAGCGTTTTCAATACAACGTGTTAAGGTGTTCTGCGAAACAGTCTATTATAATACGGATATACTGTCGTAGTAGAAAGCATGGCTACCGAACACTATACTCGACAGAGATGTTATGATATGAAAAACAAAAAATTATATTTAATTTGCATTGTTACACCTTAAGATTGTTGTTTGATACGATATCTAGAACGAATTTGGACGTCATTTTCTCACTTAGGTTACAATAATGTGTACAAGCAATTTATAAAGTAACGAATTATTTTGTAATTCTTCCAAATTGCATGCTCTGTGTCAAATAAAAATATGCCACTTTAAATTTAAATAGTGCAAATGTATTATTATATAATTACAGTGAACTCGCGAAAACGTGTGCACTCCAGAAACATGAACACTTTTTCACATTTACAACGTTAATAAAAGTTAAAAGCTCTGAAACATCAACTTAAATTTTCAAGGAACTTTTTATTCAATTTCATTTTATTACATATCATTCTATTTATGGGAACCCACGCATAAAACTCATCACTTCTTCTGATAACAAGCTCTCACTGATGCCTTAGTTTACCTGAATGAAAGTGTCTACGTAGATAAAAGCATATGTAAATAAAAATTATTCTCAAAAGTGGTTTTAAATCGAACTAACTATAAATGTTTTCAAAAAATCCTAAAGTTTTAACGCTAAAAGAAAAAAAGAGATATTTTATAGACATAGTTATATAGTCGACAAATGTTTTTCATATTTATTTTCTGTTATGCCAAATTTTGCTTAAATTAAATTACATATTTTAAAATATATCTACATTAGTTAATGATATTATTAACAAACAAAAACCTGAAACGCAATTTTGGTAGTTTAATTTCCAAAAAATTAGAAACATTTTGTATAAAAAATATTTGATTATATAACATTTTTGAGATTGAGATGATATCAAATAATAAGAAGTTTGGATTTTTCTAGACTAGTACCAAAAAATTGATAAAACGTTATTAAGAATGAAGAAGACATAATAAATAAAAGCCAACCCGTACCGTGACCAAAATCGAAAACAAGAACATCCTTTTCAATAATTCGTTCACGTTTCTTCGAGTTCACTATATTTATATCACAATATAATTATTTTTTTATAAATATTTGAAAAGAAATCGTCTTAATTCTTTTTTAGTAGGATGAGTTTTTATTTTACTTTTAATTTAATGACAATCCGTGAAATACGTGGTTGTATTTTTGGTGCAGTTTGAATTTAATATATAGAAGTAATTGATAAATCATGCTCACTGTTCCATCTTTTCTGGTGATGCTAACACTTAAGAACTCCTACGATACTTAAAGGAACACATAATATTTGCGTTACGAAGGTACCCTTCATTTCGAACAAATGATCAAATAGCGTCTTTACACTCGCGTTCACCATCATAGAGATTTCACCTGATAATTGGACATAGAAGCAAAATTAGCGCAAATTAAATTGGAAATCTTTGATAAATATTAGTTGATTTGTAGAAGGTCATTCTTAAGTTCGTATTATAAATTTTGAAGAATATATGAGGATGGTTGCAGCTAGAAGCTCTTTAGTCTGAATGATCTAGGCATTAGGAATTAGTCAGTTGCTGAAGCGTGGTACTGCTAAAGGAACTAATGCGTCAGGTTCTTTTGGCTGAAGGGGAGGAGTCAGGTTATTTCGGTTGCCGCAATAACGGACTACATGGCCACAAAATTTCACTTCTGCGAAATACCGAATGTGGCAATACTGGATAGGGATTTTTGTACAATTTCGTATGAACTCTCAGGTGACTGGGCCATATTTACTAATGAGTCTTCATTTTTGGGTAAAATGTCAGGAATTAATATAGGAATGAAACGTTTTTAAGCGAAGTTCTGAAGTCGTTAAGGTCAGGAAAAATATCCCCAAGAGCTCAAGAGTTACGGTAAATGTGGAAAATCCGCCAACACTAACAGCTTTGAGAGGGCATGTTTTTCGGCCATAACTGGGATGAGAGTGTAAAAGGCTGCTAAGCTGCCACATATCAAATTGAATATCTCACATTTCTGTTAGTTATGTGAAGGAGAAGAATAATTGTGTATCAATTATGTAGTTGATTTGTTGAGGAACTGCTAGACTAAAAAAATAGAGTTAAGGATCTAATAGGGTTCATAAATGGAATTGACTGACTAGAGGTATATCTTTCGATGTAGAATTTTATCTACGATCTCTATCATGGCTAATGTTGGTTGTTCTCTTTCTTTTTTATTTTCTGAAGTCCTCCTTTATCTTCTCTTCTTTCCCTTTTCTTATATGAAGCGTCCCAATGGACCAATAGATCTTTGGGTGAAGGCGAGGAACTATGAATATGATCCACCCCTCCAATCTACCCTATATAAGTCCACTCACTTTCTAATCCATAGTTAACTATCGGCAGCAAAAACATCAAAATCAACAACAGCACCAATAATCGTTAGAGCTAAAACAATAGAACCAAATCAGTGTTGAACTTTGAGCATGTACGTGTTTCAGCTTAAAGGTCATTAAATTTAAGACTATTGCGATAATTACGTCGTGAACGATTCATGAATACTGTTGATGCTCACATGCTGTTGATACTACCAGAACTTGTAAAGTGGTTTTGCAGTAGCATTTGCGTACTAGGCTTGTATCGTAAAAACCTTTTCATATTTAACTTCCTCCCCTTCAGTTTTATTTTATAAACACTTCATTTCACTCCCCTAACCTCCTGTCCAATAAGTCTTATCATTGACATTTTTTACGTATGTATGTGCTTATATAAAGTAGAAATCTTTTCAAAGCTATTAATTCGTATCAGTACTTTAGGATAAAAAATAAACAAAAACATAAGAACTTTCAAGAGGCATACACGTTTAATTACACTGCATCAGTCTTGACAAAATTTTGAATTTCCAGAAAATAAAAAATATACACATACATATTATATAAACGCATACAGCATATAGAAAGACAAGAAGTCAGCAACAACTAGAGTAGAAAAATCATCTTCTATAAAAACCGCATAACTTCAAGACAGAGAGGCGTCCTCTGACAAAATTAACTTTGCTTTGCATTTCCATTCCTTTTTTATCCTATCGGGCCCCCAATAGAGTTTTCTGAAAACTGACAGTTGATAACGGTCATATTCTTTGAAGCTTCATCTGTCAAATAAGTTGCCAGTTATTCGGGCTGTCTTGCCTTAGTACCATGGACGGATACAACATTCAAAAACATGTGCGAATAATAAAATTATTTTTTCAAAAAGTGTATTCTATTCGGACAACCTAAGGTGCGATTCGCACATTTTACGATCGCCATAATCGTATAACTGAAAGGACTATTCGCAATGTGGTGGGTCAATTCAAGTGCACTGGTAAAACATCGACACTGTCCGAGTCGCAGTATACTTCACGTCTCTCACAAGAAATTATTTTTTTTGTAGACTAAAACAGGGGGAATTTTGCGTTGTGACTTAGGGCTGCATACGTACAAAATTGACCCAGGAATTGAGGGTAAACGGCCTTGTATTCGCCGAATGGAGCACTGACTCCAATTTTCATCGAAAATCATCTTCAGCGATGAGGTCTATTTCTGAATGTATGGGTACGAAAAAGAACAAAATTGACGAATTTGGGACTTTGCCAATCTACATAAGGTCCTAAGAGATCCCAAATACCTCACTGATTGTATGGATTTAGTGCAAACTACATTGGTCATGCCATTATTGGCAACGGTAAATGATTACAAACTTTTTTGGCCTGAAATGGATGATCTGGACACCACCGACATGTGGTTTCAAGAGGACGTAGCTCACGCCTCGTCGCACAAGCGAATTGGCGGTCCAATATAGTCCATCTCATTGGTCAATTTTAGCTTGATATCTCACACATACTTTGTTTTATTAAATTTAAAGAAAGGAAACGCTTAATATAAAATCCCTATATTTTGATATGTAACAACACCCTCATTATTAAGACATACATAATTTATTATTTCAACCCTTCAGTCAGTATTACGACCTAGCTTCTCACATCACTTATGTTGTGTTTATTAATTTAATACATAAGTGGAGGGACCAACAGTTTAAAATCGACTCCGAACCACAGATTTTTTTGAAAAACCTTTCATTAGCAATTTTATATACTCTCAGAATTTTTGGTCAGAAATCTGCTGAGATGAAGTCATCGACGAAATATTTTTTCATATTTCAGTTTGTTTGAGATGTCTGACCTGGAGTTTGATCCGGAGGTACGTATGCACAGTGGTGAACATATAATTAAAACAAGTTTGATATCTCAGTTGTTCGGTTATTTACTAATATTTGAAAGAGGTTTTTTTTACTGGAAAGATATGTTTGATATCTTTTAGATATAACTCGTTCCTTATTTTTGTATTCCATTAAATTTTCTTAAAAAATAAGACGCTATGCAGTGCAAGTGTTAACTTAACAAATGTTAACTTAACAATGTATTTTTTATATCCGATTTAGTTTGATTTTTGTAAATTTATTATTAATTGCGTTTTAAATGATATCAGTAGCAAAGTGTACAAAAATTTATTATAATGTGTGGGAAAAGGGCGAAGTTGTTCAGAAGAAGAATGAATGGTAATAAACAATCTCAGAAGAGCCTAGAGAAAACCTTTCTCACCCAAAAAAATTTTAAATCCACTTTGGATTTTGGCAAATAAAAACTGAAAAGTTAAATAAGTTTTTAGGAAAATATTTTATCTTATATTTCTTTTTATATTTTATTTAACGAATTAAAATTTTGTCAATGGGGATCAGAGTAAGTATGGAGTCCAGCTAACCAACATCTTAGTTAAGTACGATGGCGTGATATTGAAGCAATTTTGGAATGGACCTACGTGTTTACAAAAACATTAGACAAAATGCAATGCTGTCATACAAGGAGACAAATTTACCATTAATATGTTACATTCGTTCACGACAATAACACTAAGCACACTTCACGATTTCTGAAAAACTGATTGGAGGCACAAGAAGTAAGTGTTTTCAAAAGGTCAACACAATCAGGGTTCTCGGGAACTTGTAAACGAAAGTTGAATAGATAATGGAAGACAAAAATGCTGATGAATTGTGCTACAACGTCTTAACGTTCTGGAGATCTATTCCTCGATCAGAGTTTGCTAAATCGATGTAGAAATGTTACCACAAAATATAGGTTACCTCACGAAATATGGGTGATAAACACAAAAAAATTAAAAAATATTGCAATAAAAACGAAAGTAGTAAATGTTTTAATTAAATGGCCAACCTAGTAAAACATTCTTCCTATAATTTTTTCTTTACAAAATTGGAAATTTTACTATTTAACAAATGTATTGGAAACTCTTTAAGGTTTAGATTTAAGAACCAAACAATAAATTTTGTTATCTTTTTTTATTACGAAAATAAAATAAATAATTTTATTATTATTACCAATGTTTTTCGAGTGTTTTAATTACATGGTTATCACTGTATATATATATGTTTGTATAAACAAAAGTAAAAGTAAAAACAAGTTCGCTATATGTAAACCCTGGATTTCTGTAACTTCCAAACAACAGTTGGTCGAATTACAAAGTGCTGCTGTATCCTTAAAATTGCTTATAGTTAATGGAATCTTTAACGGAAAATTACGTAAAATTAGACATAATAGGACTGCAAAATGTTAATCACTTCATGCTCAAATTCACGTAAGCTGCAATCGTAATTAAATGGCTAAAACAAAAATTACATTTGAATAAAAACCGTGTAAAGTTTTATTTCACTAAATTCTTCATTTCTAAATAATAATTTAAAGCAATTTCTTTTCTTTAGAGTTTGTTATATACATACCTAGAGCATTTAACATTTTTCTTCAATGTCTCATTCATATTATGTCAAATGTGACACTTTGATTTAATAATCGGTGTTTTTCACTATGGATCATTAACAATGTATCAGTTTTTTAAATTTTCGCATATAGAGTGATACAAATATTATATTGTTCATTTTGGCGTGCGCTGTGTTGCAAGTTACCTACGCAACGCAATTGTTTGTTATTGTCGTATCATTCACTACTTAACTTGTATTTTTGATAACGTTGTTCACTTCATATTTCAGTACAATTGTTTGAATTACATTTAATTGAACATTAAACTGAACTTTATTATTATATTTCAACTGTACTGGTAACATCACTGGTTGTCATTCAAATCAGAATTGAATAGTACCACTTTCACTTTAAGGAACGTGTCATATTTCTTTCCCTTTGAGAAAATTAAATATTAAACTAACGAGTTATTAACAGAATATCATACATTATATAATAGAAAGAAATTTCTCATTCACTAGCCATTCAGTTTTTTTTTCACAAATTCGATGTTGTTTTTTATAATAATTTTTACGGATATATTGTGAGCAAAGAGAGTCAAATTTCTCAGTAGTTTTCAGGCAGAAACTTTGAGAGTGAATAAAATTGCAAGAAAAATTTCTAAAAAATCTATTGCTCGGAGTTGACTTTAAACTCAAGGTCCCACCATGGATAACACACATAACATGGATGGTGTGTAATGAGCAATTAAATATAAGAATATCAAAATTTGTCAACTGAAAGGCGTTCACGGCAATTGGGTTATCTGCAATCACCAACATGGCATCAAAGCCTTCCTCAGTTTAATTGACGCAATGATTAAAGGCAGAGGAAAATCAGCAAAATCGGTGGTGCACATTTTAATCTGGTGTTGTCACTGGGACACTTTGCACTGAATAGCGTCATTTGGTTATGTTGACGATACACATTGTATTCAATTGACCGCTAAAACCGACCGATTAAAGACCTAAGTACTCTTTTCTTTGTTTCTATTTCGAAGATAGACTGTAACTAAGTTAAAAAGTGTTCATGTTTTTGGAGTGTTCACGTTTCTGGATATTCGCGTTTTCACGAGTTCACTGTATTTACCATCATCATTCGACTTGAAACTGCTATGATAGATCCAAGGTAACCATTTACCAGAAGAAATTTTTTGTTTATAACTTGTATTCCATATACTGCGTGTATTATGAGATATATTGTCTTTAAAAAGGCGTTTTAGTAGGCAGTAGTTTTATTTTCTTTTATACTAAATGTCAATATTCTGAAATCTATATCTTCAAAATAACTAATTCTGATAATTTGATTATACATGATATAGAGCATGTATTAGAACATTGCCAAAACTTGAGAATCATGCTTTTGAGAAGAAACATATTAAAATGACCCTCGTAGATTGTTACAGTAAAAATCTTTAAATATATCCCGAAGTAGGAACTGCATGCAACTGTTTTAAAAATAATAACAACGATTATTAAAGTTTAATTTCATAGAAAATGATAGAGAATACCCCAACTAACGCTGATTTCTCATTCCACTTTACTTCCAATTTAAAGACTAAAAGAATATCATACACATTGCATCTAAATAAATAAATAAAATGATTGATCAATATAAAATTAGAATATCAAGTTATTTACAGGTTATGTTATCTGCTATTAATATGTTCACTCGGACGTCATTAGGCCTACTGCAAAATAATGTATGCAATCCACTGTTATCACGATCAAACATTTTTGAGTTAGTTTCATATAAATATAAGTTCGTCTGATATATAGTATATATGTATACTATACGTCGTATATATATGCTATATTTAAGTTTAGAAAAGGTCCAATCTGTCTTGTAGTTGAATTTAAATAAATATAAACGGCAACCCAATAACCCATTACGGTATGTATAGAAATCATGGATGGCATTACGAATTTTAAAATTGTAAATTAAATTAAATTTTTTTTTTCAAACTTATGCTGTTTTTATTTGCTTAAATATGACATTAAAATGTGACAAAAAATATTTATTTTTGTTAATATAAATTTATAAAGAGAATAAAGAGATTAAAGAGAATAATTTATAAGAGAATAATAATTTATTTCATTCGTTTTACCTATTTTTGGCCGTTGAAATACTTTAAATTTATGTACATACATATGTATGTCCAAAAAGTGATTGAAAATGAAAAGCACCTACAAAGAGTTGCAATAAAAAATTTCTAAAACTGAGAACTTACGTTAATTGTACTAAGTACAGCATTGAGAATCATCCCTTACACAAATGCCTTCTTTTAGCGCTCACATACACACTTTTTTTTAAAGTAAATTATAGTAATAATTGAAAAAGAAACTTCTTAAGCTGTACACACACAATAATTTTCGTGGCAATTAATAGTGCATACTTTTTAGCATGTGCCAATACAAGTAGTCACGTGCCGTCGACCGCGTCATCTCCGCAAAGAAAATAGAAAAGTAATGTTTTAAAAATTAAATACTATGTCATTTCATGAACAAAACTTGACATCTTAATCCATTTTTTAAATTTTTGGTGTATTTGTTAAAATGTTTAGTATTTTCTATAAAAAAGTTGTAACTTCATATTGAAATTAACTAGAGAGTGCATATAAAAATCAAAATGTTTCTCTGATAATTGTTTGTTCGTATCTGTTTAGAATCTACATTGATGCACATTTACATAGTTTCATATCTTATTCGTTAGTTAATTTTCACTAAAGGAATGCAGAAAAAGTCAATATACAAATGTACATTGAATATATATATATTCAATGTATATATGTATGTGCGTTATTCCACATCATTCTGATTGTGATTAAGTATTGGGGTGTACAATTATAATAACCTTTTTACTAACATTGTGTGAAATATTTTTGAGAGCCATTTAATGATTTAAGCCCTCCGGGTAAAATACATTTAGCACATTCAACCTCTCGCTAACCATTAAATATACTTATGAAACAATTATCCTTAAATCCATCCATCCATGCACTATTCGCAACCAAATTTTTAACCATCATTATTATTATTATTTTGTTGTTGTTTAGATTTGTTGTTTTTGTTGGTTGTTGATGGTTGTATTATTCTTTTATTATTCATTCATCCATTCTGAAGAGCGATAAGTGGTGAGTGAGTGTGTTTGTGCTCATTTCTTTTCCTTTATTCAATTTTGTTGTTGATGTCGTTAGTTTTATAGCAATTAATACTTGTGCATAAAATTTTTTTTGTGTGTATGAGTTTATTATCGTTTGCTAATGGTACGTATATGTATGCGCCAGTTCTTTAGTGGCGACTGTCTCCCTACTACCAATGACAGTCCCTTCTTTTAAATCACTTCACTCTACTGCTGACAATTGATACATGTGTCACCCCTGTAACAAAAAAAAATATAGTAATTGCCACTTAACTAACCCTTGGTGAAAGTGAATACTTTTTTGTAGGGAAAAAGTCGTTAATATTCCCAATTATTACGAATTAAAAATGAAGATATTTTTATTCGGAATTTTAGATTTTGTTGTACAAAGTATAAAAAAAATTAGAGAAATATAAAAGAAAATTTGTTTATGATCAAGAATAAACCATAAGTGCATTTATTGGAGTTACTAATGTAGGAGAGAAAAATCCAGTTAATATTACATAAATAGTTGAAGTCGATAAGTCGTACTCCCTTTATCATAGGCCGCTCTGTTGTCAAGTGGTCTTTTTAAATATCCAAGAAAAATCGACAAGGTTTAAGGTTTATGGATACGATTCCTTGATGAAAGATCTTCTTCATGTTTACAATAGGGTTCAAAGAAAACAGTCATAGCTGTCTGCAGCACAAGGGCTCTGTAAGAGAGTAAATTAAAGATATAGAAATATTACCAGGAATTTTACTAGGGTGCAATACTAAGGGCCATTATTACAACTTGCCGTTAAAGTTGGGTAAGTAATAGACAACTTTAGCTAAAGTGAGCTTCTTTTTGTTATGACAACCTAATGATAAAATAAAGTTAAGTTTTTCAAAAATATGGTGGTGCCGGAGCAATGTTATCGGCAATTGAACTATTTTTTCTAACGCAGTGTTGTATCTGCTCATTTTGTTCATATTTGAAGTTGCCATACCGAAAATAATATATATAAAAGCAGATTCAAACATAATTTTAAAAGCTACTGGTAGGATTATCCTCCCTTTAGCTTAACGCTCACTTCTGTCTTATTGTCCACTTATAATAATGAAAAACAAGTAATCTGCCTGTTAAAATCCTCCCTTTAGTTAACGGCAAGTTGTAATAATGGCCTTAATACATTTTACATGCTATACACGAGTGGATTTTCAAATTAAATTTATGTATAGGCCACGGAAACAATGGAATATTTTCTTAATCTGCTTTATTCTGCTTACAATTAAAAAGAATTTAGTTAGTTTTTGTAAGCACCGCTAGCTGTATTCACTACTGAACACTGATTGATCAAACGAATGTTAATGCGCAATTGATTTCTAGTGCTGAATTCTTTAGAATTCTTTACAATAAAGGCGTTTGTCTCAAACGGATATTGTTGTCAATAGACTTGTAGACTTTTTCATAATATATATACTTACGGTTTCTTACGGTAAATATATAATAATTGAGTACTTAGTCAGTACATATGTTTCAAACATTTTAAAATTTATCTGATGAAGTCCGACTTAATAAGAATTTTCATATATAGCGATTTCGTGGTTCGATTGTATTTATATGACGTTTTTGTTGCAGTAATAAATCATTACGAACTCTTGCGGACGATTCCTCTTTTAATTGAATTCAAGACCTTAAATAGTTTTTCTCTTACACTTATTATCGAGTAATTATCGATGTAATAAAATCGATTACAAGTATGGCAATTGGTCGTATAATTATTAAAAAATATAATTGTTGTGATCTGTAAATTTAGCAGAGGTCCAATGCTTTACAAATTTTCAATACCAATATTTAAGTCTTAACGTCCCAACAGTCGTGAAAGCAATCAAGTACTCCCAAAATACTTTGATTCGTCCAATATTAAGCTTCAAGAGGCACACCCGTCAAAGAAAAATCTAATAAGTTAAATATAGAGTTAGCTGGAGTTATATTATATACATATATACTATATATAAATAAATTACAGTCACTAATCAACTGGTTTTAATAAAAGTTTGTATAACCTATAAGTACATTTGATAACGTTACTGGGGAAATTGTAAAACAATAAATCAAATAATAACGCATAGTTATTTTCAATCTTATTGAAAAATACAGTATATTGGATTTACAAACAAAAATAAATGTACATAAATATTTTAAAACATGCGTACATACATAATTGGTCATTACAACCCTTCAGTTAGGATACGACCTAGCTTCGCTCACCACTTATGTTGTGTGTGATAATTTTATACATGATTGTCGGACCCACAATTTAAAGTCGAATGACAGATTTTTGAGAAACTCTCATGACAATTTTATTTACTCTCGTATTTCATTTTGTTGGAGATGTCTGATCTGAAGTTTGAACCAAAGGCGACTTTTAAAGATTTGTGATACATTTCCAAAAGATTTGTAAAAGTTCAAAAACAAGAATATATTTCTTAATATTTTAGAATTTCTTCAGTTGTTTTTTCAAAAATTTAAAAATAAACAAAAATCCACGAAAAATGGATGGTACAGATTTCTTATTTATTCTAATTATCGCAAGCAGAGTTAATAAACTTTATGCTGGGTGTAGCGTAACTGACGATAGTCGCTGATGGGAAACTACTGCCGATAATATTATCGAAGCACGCTGTTTTAAATATTTTTTCATACTTAAATAGTATAAGGAAATTCAAATTACTCTGTGTTTCTCTAGCAATCTTAACGTTCTAATCGGTATCATCTCTTAGTACGGAAACGTTCTCCCGAAAAGAAGGATATATGCATACACATAGATTTATGAATATAAGTAAGTTTTCATGGATTTGTTTATGTTTTGCTACTAACAACAAAGAACATGAAAAAATGAATACAAAATTATGATTTCATATATAATGTGTTTGCTTTTGCATTATGGGGTGAGAAAGTCAAGAGTTTTCAGTTGTTGCTCTCGTGGTTGTCCACACATACATATGTATGTATGTTTATATGTATATATACATACATTATATTTATATATATATGTATATTTAGGGTTTTTGTGCATACGTCCTGCGTAAGTATATACGGTAAAAATAAAGAATATATTTAGTTTGCTTACTAGATGGCTGACTGTCAGAATGGCTAAGTTGTTTCTTCATAAACGTAAGTGCATGTATGTGTGTATATATGTGTTTTTATTTGTTTTGTATTTATTATTATTGTTTTATGATTTTTTATTGCTTTCAATTAGGAACGTTCAATCATGTGTGCTTTCTTTTATCTGTGTGTTAGAAATTAAAATTTCGTGGTGGAATTAAAATTTAAAAGTTTACTTTGGTGAACATTCATTCGTATATATTTACATGCGACAAAATTTTTTATATGCAAGCAACGGGATCACATTTAATCAAAGGCAAGTATCGCTTATTAACGTATCCTTCAAATTGTTCTATAAAAATATGGCATCGAAAAATGTATTAGAACTGGAAAAATAAATTTTTACATTATTTTACTACTAAATACATAAATATTTATGCAGTTTAAAATTATGCATATAATTTAAATAGTTATAAACAAAGTCTGTTGTTTTCAAGAAGAAAATAAATGTTGTCTTGACGAAAAGTATTTACGTATAGCGTAAGTTTGCTTGAATATTTTTTCTACTGTCAATTTTGAGAAATATATACTGAACTAGCTGAAGGCAAACAAAATTCCTTGAAAGAAATTGCTTAGAGGTATTGTTTCCCTATGTTCATTTTATGGAACCAATATACTTCACAGGAGATTGCATAAACAATATCCACTTAAGATACTATTATATTTTCTTTTAAAGGTTGTATTGTAATATCTTGAGGATTCAACACTTGAAACAATGGATGCAATTACCAGATTGATCATCTATTTTTCTATTATTTTTTTTTTTTTTTTTTGTTTGTTTGCTTGTACACATTTCATTGTTTTCCGGTTTTGCCGGCAAACTAATTTGATTTGCAAATGATTTTGCTAAGGGTTTGCTTTTCTTTGTATGTATATATATATTTTTTTTGATAAAAGCATTTCGTCGTTGTTTAAATTGTCTATGTGGAATAAATTTATAGTGTAAATAAATAAATAAATAAATAACTGAAATATTGAAGAAACCTATCGTTATTAAATAACAATTACAAGAAAAAGATTAGGTGTGTTCTCGTACCTAATATCCTACGCTTTATTTCAAAATTAAAAAAAAAACAAAGAAAACATATAAACATCATATTTTTATATATAAATTTGAGAAGGAATAAAAATAACCCGGATTTCATTCTATTTCAATTACTTCTGTGATGTGAAATTCTGAGTAGAATTTAGAAGAGAATCTTGTAAAATTATTTTCCAGATTAAACGTTTTTCTGTTATTTCTAAATGTTTTTTATTTCTAATGTTTTGTTATTATTTTTTTGTACTAAAGATGAATTGTCTATACTAAAATAATGTTAATGTTTTGTATTCAACTAACCTATGGCTTTTGGATCCAGCTGGTAGGGAGGTATACCACAGTGTGCAGGCGGAGGAGTAGTCAGGTGATCACCATTATGACAAAAAAATGGTGGTAAACCAATTTTGTTTGCCTGAAAATAAATGCAAAATGTAAGAGAAATTAAAATAATTTTCTTTTTTTAATAAGGTGTCAGTGTTGCCATTTCGGTGCTTTTCGGGTATTTTTTAGTGCGTTTTAGTTATCTGTACCCGTAAATTTTTAACAAATACCCGAAAAAATAAAACGGATATTTATAATGCTTTTTATATTTTTTCACAGTGCTTTTAGTGAGTTTTTATACAACTATGTTCATTTTGAATTTTCTTTTGACACTGAATTTCTTATAGAACTTTTCACATTTTCTTTTTGGCATTGAAATTCTTAATCATTTTTTCATTGCACTTAATACTTTTTTCGTCAACTATGTTTTTTTTTTATATATACGTATTGTTGTTTTTTTTTTAAGTAATTAATTTTCTTAGATGGATCAACAAACATGCAGAAAAGTTTGGGAGTCTACTGCAGTATTTAAGAAATGGTTAAGGCCTGCAAAAGACCCTGCTAAGGCATTATGTATTTGCTGTCGTTGTGAAATAAATGCACGCCACAGCGATTTATTGCGCTGAAACAAAAAAGCATAAAAAGTCAATGAATCCAACCAATAGCTTTTCGCTACAACCGGAGCTGTCATTTCAACCATGGGAGCCAAAGGAAAATCAAAAGGCTCCAGTTCAATTGTGTTTGTATAAATTGGTACACACCTCTTTTTCTTGTATTGATAATTTCTCCGATATTTATACCAACATATTTCCCGATAGCAGAGTAGTTAATTTTAAATTACACAGAACAAAGTGCTCACAAATTAAACAAATGTTATAGCTCCATTTTTTATAGAAAATATGGTCGAGGATATCAAAAATACTCCATTCAGCCTTATTTTAGACGAAGGAACTGACAAATCAGTTGAAAAATTGATTGATGTCGTTGGAAGGTATTTTAGCAGAAAAAGGAACATGTTTGTTACAACTTTTCTTGGATTAATCGGTGGTACCGCTGATGATATTCTGTATGGATTAGAACGCCTAAAAAATATTCTGGGGCTTGACTTTAAAAATTTAATATCCATAGGAACGGACAATGCGGTGTCCGGTGATGTCTGAAACCCACAATGGATTACACAGAAAAATTGTACAAAAATACAATCTTGAGAATTTGATTATGGTCCGAAAAAAGCTTTCCAAATAATTTGGAATTTCTAGTTAAAGAATTTCATAACTGGTTTTTTCATTCTCCGAAGACAAAAAGTCATGCCAAAATTTTTAAGTTACTAAACAATGATGGCATGGATCCACAAAAAATTCCAATGATGTCTAATACCAAGTGGTTGTCTGTAGAAAAAGCCGTAAAGGTAATACTAACGATGTAGCTGGAGTTAAAAATTCATTTTAACTTGTTAAATGACAATTGTTTTCTTTCTAATTTATTGAGAGACATGTATGATAACAAAAATTTAATATATTTGCTTTATTTGCGTTCGATTTTGAAAGGAGTGCAAAAAGTTAATTTGGCATTCGAGGCAGTAAATGCGGACCACGTGAAACTATACAATGATTTATATTATTTATTAAAAAGTCTTACAAACCGAATAATAGTCCCGAATAAAAACTTCGATTATTTGAAAAGTGATTTAAATGCATACATAAATGAATTTTGTCATCTCGTATACGTATTTGAAAAGTCTTGTAAAGATTATAATATTTCCGAAAATGATAAAAATATCATAAAAAAAATCTTATAGAATTTATAAAAAATTTAGTGAATGAGTTGAGACGAAAACTTCCAAAAAATTTCAATTTGATGTAAAATTTATCCCTATGTAGTGTGGAAAATATTTTTAAAAATAATAATGATAAAATCGTAAATTTCGTAAGAGAATTTATTAAAGATTCTAATGAAATTATTAAAATTGAAACATGTCTCAGTAATATTTCATTACATAAATGGAAAAATATACATAGAACAGACGAATTTTGGATCGAAATACACAACTTCAAAGATTCTATGGGAGAAACCCCGATTAAAGATCTCACCAGTTTCATTTTCAAATTACTTTCTTTACCATATTCTAATGCTGAGGTAGAGAGAAGTTTTAGTCTAATGAATTTATTTAAAACAAAAATTAGGAACCGAATGTCCTTAAAAATAGCAAATGCGCTGTTACATGTTAAATATGGTTTAAAATTTGAAAGTGCACGTTGTAGCAATTTCCAACTACCTCCAAATAATTATAATAAAATTAATGATGAAAATCTAATGATGAAGAAGATGATATAGAGTTATTTGAATTCTAAAACTTATTCATATATTATTAATGATCTCAAGAAAATTTATTTATTTTTGTTACTTATGTTTAATGAATTGTTAAATTAAAATGCAATAATTTATTTTATGTGCATAAATTTTTTTATATTACATCGTAATAAATATACAACATTTCTTTAATTATATAATTTTATTTAAAATTATATCCGTTGCTTTTTTACACTTTTTTTTATTGCAATTTTTATTTTTTTTTATCGGTTTTGAATTAGTCGTAGTGCTTTTGTTCTTGGACCAGTTGGCAACACTGTAAGGTGTATTTCAAAATAACAAGGTCATCTCTATATTTGCTCAATTCATCCAAACTATAAAATGCTATGTATTGTTACCTTATTCAAAAAAATTCTACGTTTAAATAAATGAATAATAAGCTAATTTTGCTCTTAGAGGTGTACCTTTATATTATGTTTATTTAAATTTATGTAAGTAAGGGCAAAATGCAATGCATCAAAATGATAAAGAAAGTGATTAATTTATCCAAACTTTTATTTAAACAAAGTAATTATCAATTATTTTTAATTCCAGAACGTTGGAACGGATTTCGAGCCAGCTGTTGCAGATTGCTACTTTCAGTTCATCTTTTGTCCGGTACTGTCTGTATAAACATTACGCACAAGCAGTCCCCACAAATTTTCCATGGGGGTTGAATCGGGGGAACGTGCTGGTGAATCAATTACCTTAATATTGTGTTCCTCAAATCACTGTCTGGTCGACTTGCTGACATGAATTACTGCGTTATCTTGCTGAAAGATGAAAGCTTTGTCGGCATTTTTGGCCCAAATAAGACAGCAAACGTTCAGACAGAATGCTCTACTCCTCTAAACTATTCAGTGGAAGGAAAGTAGAGTAGAGTTCTACCTAAAAACAAGGGCTCCGTCCTTATATCTTGCTAATAGCAATTGAAAGCATATGGTTTATCCAGGTTAAATTTTTTCTCATCAGAAAAAATTACCTACAACCCAAAATATACGAAATGTCTTATAACCTTTTTAAAAAATTTTTACCTGATGCCAATTAGTTGCCATATTGTTTTTAACAAACTCCTTACTCTTAATCTTACGCTGCTTAGTCAGACATGGAATTTTTAATTTTGTGTTGATAGCTCTTAGAATTGTGGTTTATGAAGATTGTAAGTTCAATTCCTCTTTTATTGTTACCGCAGTTTGCATGGAATTCGAGGCCTTTCGTAAGATTAACCGAGTTTCGCGGACAGTCAGGACCTTGGGACGACCCGTGCTTTTTAATTTCCCATAATTTTCTCTGTTTTTGAGAAAATTTTGCACAACACATAAAGTTCATTCCAGTTTTTCGCCATTCCACGCATACTCAATCCCTGCTCATGAAGTGCCACAATTTGTCCTTGTTCATAAGGTGACAAAGGTATCTCTCGACCCATGCTGCGCAAATTTTATTTAAAGTATAAATCGTTACAAAAAATAATTGTGATACGTTCTGCTTAGAATAATTGCTTATTAATTACTTCGACGCATTGCATTTTGCACTTTTTAAATAAACATAATATAACGGTATACCTCTAAGAGCAAAATTGGTTTATAATTCACTTATTTAAACGAAGAGTTTTTAATAAGGTGCCAATAAATAGCATTTTATAGTTTGGATGAATTAAGCAAATATTGAAATGACCTTATCATTTTGAAGCACACCTTATAGTGTTTTCACACCTAAAGTTAAAACCTAATTTTAGCACTAAAACCATAAACAGCTGATTTTGCGTTCACACTGCAAGTTTTCTTTAATCTGGTTTTAACATTCATGACATTTATGGCTGTGTAACAGCTGTTTTTGTTTAAGAAAAAAATAAAAAATAAGAAAAGTTAAGAAATAAACAATAAATTAAAAATTATTTTAAATATTGTAAAAGAATATTTTAAATAGTGGATCTATGTATATATTTATAAAAATTGAAAACGTACTTGGAATTCAAGCAGTTTTACATACCGGCTTCCTGTATTTTTATATTTGTTTTCTTTTTATTTTGTTTTTTTTCAGCTGTTTGAACATTTCAATGTTGGTAGCTCTGATTTAGTATATCGAAAACAAGGTTGTATTTTATAAAACCTACTTAAAACCAATTCAAAATAGGTCTTAAGATGGTTTTAACACAATAATTTTGTATGGTAAAACCAGGTTTAATTTCTGATTTTAACGTTAAAACCAACTTTTGCGTTAAAACCACTCGGTGTGAACACACTATTACATAATTTATGTTTAATTGACTTAAAATTATTTACAGATTTCTATAAAATTTCTATATTGTATTCTCCCGTTCTTAAGGTAGTTACTATAGAGGCCAATCAAGCACTCTATACTCAGTTCAAAATCTTAGGTAAGACTCAAACATAATTTTCAAATATATATGACGAATATAATGATGTTTATGTATTACTTTGCAATGAAAATTTTTTATTTTTAGATTTGTCTGTACATAGTTTCCGGTACGTATTTCAATGACCGAGTGGTCCTAATTTATTTTCAGTATAATTTTAATTGTACAACTTATTTGCTCTCTATTAGTCTCAAATTATATTCAATGGAGTTTTAATTCACTGGTAAACCGGATATGTGCAATCTTAATAAAAACAAAGTCGTAATTGGTATATACATACATATGTATATATATATGATAAATAAAAATAATAATACACAAAAAGGTAAAACTTCTACTATATTATGTTCTTAAAAGCAATTTTTCCTTTAGGCTTTATTTTACATTTTTTTATTAAAAAATTATATTAGTTTCATATGTAGATCTACATATGTATATAACATATTTTATTATAACAGTATCTTTTTACTAATTGATCGAAAAATTGTGGATATATTGTTGTTAAACAATTTACTTGCGAATGATGTTGGATGACTTAATAATGAAAAGAAAAAATGTAATGGTGCTCTTATAAAGTTTGATTTCATTTTTCGATTTTAAAAATTCAAGGGAAATAAAGCTGTGATTTTGATAAATCTTTTATTTCATTCCAATTCTGGAACGCTACTATTATGAACGAAATACAATGTCGTTTAAGTGACATCCTTTGGCTTAGTAGCAGCAGTGAAGACTTTTGATGTAGTTTTCCAACGTTTCGTTTTCAAACAAAACAAGTTTTTTCAATAAACATCAATTTTATTTATTTATTTTTTGACTAATTTAATAATAACATGAAATATTTATGGTTGATATGCACATGATAACTTATAAATAACATACAGTGGAAAGCAAAAGTCTTAGTCCTCTATGGTAATATGGAAAAACAGATTGAATGAATGACAACTAATTTCACAGACGTACTTTTAACAAGATGGCCCTTATCAACTGTTGAAAGACCCTCTATGACAAATTATTGTAGGAATAGGCAATTGTGGTACATTTTAGAAAATTCAAATCAGACTGTATCTTCCCAAGCAAACGAGTATATATTCCTATGGAGGAATTTTCATCCACCTATCTTTAGATTGTTAAAATTTCAAATTTGTATTGAAAGATCTCCATTAATGTTGCGCAATTCCGTGGTTACTTTTGTTGTAATTGTTATCTTTTGAATTTTTTAATACTCTAATCTAATTTCTAGTTGGTAAGAGCATATAATTGTCCTGTTCTGTCTAGTTCAAGAAGTTTAGAATTTTCGCATATCTCTTTATTTTAACTGCTTGGTGTTTACATGGTAGTCTCTGTCTAATATAACATATAACAACTAAGGAACAAGTAACATTATTTCTCTAGATCGAGCGGCTAGTTGAATCCAAATATCATTTCATAGGCGATGGAAATAAAATAAGCAATGCAAAATATAATTAATAAATATAATATAATACAAGCCGCCGTGGTATAGTAGTTAGTGTGTTGGCTTATTAGACGAAAGGCCAGGATTCAAATCCCCGGTCAGACATCAAAACGAAATATGAAAAAAGTATTTCTTCGGCGACTTTCTCTCAGCAGATTTCTGGAAAAAAGCTGTTGTTCGAAGTCGACTTTAAACTGTAGATCCAGCCACTCACATATAAAATTAACACACACAACATAAGTGGTATGAAAAGCTAGGCCGTAATCCTGACTGAAGGGTTGTAAAGGCCAATTATGTATGTATGTATATATGTAATATAATATAAATAATAAACAAACATTTAATTTTATGTTTTTCTCATTTATTAATATTTAGTTAATAGGTCGCACTATTTTTTTTTTTGCTCGATTTACGATTTATGCACACTGCAAACAGCACTGAACAATATTTTATTTTAGGTCCAATAATAAAGCCAAGGAAGAAAATATATTTTGTTTAAGTTGTAGTAAAAACTTTAATTTTTAATGCTACTCATTACAACGCTGCATCATCAATTCTCTTCCGAACGACATATTAAAAAGAAAAATGAAATAATAAAAACCAATAATAACAGCTGCAACGTTTTAGTCTCTGTAGAATAAAAAGGCCACGGAAGGCTACGATGAAGAAAAAGCTTAAATGAAGAGTGCATAAATGTATGTGAGGTAAAATTTAAATTTTATTGTATTGTATTTAAATTTTAATGTATTCAACAAAACAAAAGAAAAATAAGGAAGCATTTCCAAAATGCAGATACCTCCAAAAAGAGCAAACAGTAAAGTTAATAATCAGAAGCCCAATGTATTAAAATTTTATACCTAATACTTAGTAGGATATTCTTTAAAGCCACTCACTCAATTTAACCTGTTTGGTATTGAATATACCTGTTTTTTCTGATGACATTTACTCATAAGCGAAGTTTTTCAGTTGACTTTTGTTTTAGTTTTAGCAACTATGCAATAAAGGTTTTTCAAATTTCTCCTAAATCTTAATTTCTTTTTACACCAACGTCCAAGCCAAAAGTGATATATTTTAATTACGTCCCTTATCAATGTTGCTTTCTGAAATGTTTTCCCAAACTTCTTTTATTTGCAGGTTCTCTGTAGGATTTTCTTTAGTTCGGTTGAGTGGTCTGCTCATTTAAGAAAAATTAAATTTTTTTTAATTAGATGAAACGGTACATAATTTCACTAATGTCATACAGAGGCCCGATCCGACTGGAGCTTATTCGGAGTTAAAAACAATACATTTCTCCAACACTCCAGTGTAAATGTACAACTTCTCAGCAAGTTCTATTCTCACGTTCTTTTGTGAAACCATATAGGTTTGTTTCAACGTTTCTGGAGAGCAGTTTTGCTTTTAGCGCTTTGTTACGCATTTTTTTCTTGACTCATTATTTAAATCTAATTTATTTGAAATATTTTCCAATGAAACGAGTTTTGATTTTTCGAATTATCTTTTGGTAATTCCAAGCTTTTTTACGTTTTACTAGGCTTTTTACCACTATGAGCAGTTTCAACTGAACCTCTTTTTAACTATTTCTTTTACCCTTCACACAGGAGTAATATCAAAAAGAGAAATCAACATCCTTGCTTATAATTAAATACAGTAATTTCCTTGACCAAATAAGGCAATGAAAGAACCCGGTAGCAAAATTTACTACAATTCCGTGTTTTTAAGAATTGTGGCTGATGTTATTTTAAAAATTAAAAACGTTACGGGTAAAGCAAACGTGCAATACTTGTTCTAAGCCTATACTCTATGAATGAATTATAAATTAAATTATGAAAAAGAAAACAGACAAATTTAATTGTATATGGGAAAGTTTCCATAAATTATTTAAATAATGTGGCCTAGTATTGCTAGTGCTTACTGAGCGCGAGGAATGTGGTGAGTTCTATTTCCACCAGCGACTTTGGCCTGCTGCATTACTTAGCCACACCGCACATAATAATTATAATATAATTTTTAATTTAAATATTTTTGATCGTTAATACATACTTATAAAATAACCTTGTAAACTACAAGAGGGTAGTCTTCAGTAATTTGAAAAATTCTAAATATTTTTAGAGCCCAGATCTTAAAGTGTATTAACTTAAAATCCAAATCTTCAATTTTAATATTTTGTCAACACTATCCGCATAATTTTCAGCCTTCTTAATTCCGAAAATTGTTATACATTTTATTTTGTTCTCTTGTCATGACTAGGTTCCCGTTTTAAAAGTTCACTAAATTTTCCTAAATTGCAGCATTAGCTTTGCGAAAACTATTGTCTGACAAAATCCCTTAACGTGTTTAACAAGAGAAGTTTCTATAATTTTCGAATTTTCAGAATTCAATCTGATAGAAAGTCTCTGTAACGAGAGCCTACATACGATAAAATGACATCCAAAGGTCATCACCGGAATATCTACTTTTTCATAAATCAAGTCAATAAATTTGTTAACCATGCGACATTGCTCGTTAAATAAATTTTGTTTTAATCTTTAAATACATTCTTTTAAGTTTTTAAGGAAATCCTTATCATAGAAATCTTTCATTTCATACATTCTTTGAAATCTATTAGAAGAGCTGTGTTTTCTAGACTTGTTTGTTAAATTTACTAAATCAGATGCATTAATTACTATCGGGTCCTCCAACAGAGACTCCCAAGCTTTGAAACCATCTTGTTGAAGCTATATCTGTGAATTTAGTTGTCATTTGTCTGTTTTTTCAAATCACTTTTAATGGATGGCACTCAGAAATACGTGCAAAAAATTAAATTGTTTAGTGGCGAGTTAGCCTAATTTTCATCGAAAAATTATCTTTATTGATGGGACCCATTCCTGTATGAACGGGTATGCGAACAAAACAAAATTAACAAATTTGGAACGATACCAATCCACAAGAGATCTAAGAGAGTCCAATGTATATAGTCCAATGTATATGTCGATGAAGATCAATTTGACCTGATCTGGATGGTCCTGACAACTACGATACGTGGATTTAACGGAACAGCGTTGAGATCCAAATAGATCATGACTCATTGAGAGCATGGTGACTTCAAGTGGAGGAGAAGTTAACTGACCACGGAGATATAACGATTTAAGCCGCTGGTACATACGAGAAAACCACAAGCCATAGCGTTCTCCAAAAACCATGTCATCGGTCAAATTCAGTCATGGAGATTTTGATTACGCTCCTCCCGAAGAAGTAGTGACGGAGTTTTTACGAAGTTATATTCAACACATAATGTTGTCATAATGTTTTTCAAACAAATAAAAACTTTGGATGATATTTTACATAGGGACGAAAGTATTTTTATACATCGTCCCTAACTTCCTTTGCCACTAAGAGGTCAGTTTGAAATATGTCATGGTTCTAAACAGGTTGCTAGCTGTGTCATCAGAAGAGAAATCTCGTGTGGATTTTTACATTAAATTCCATTCTATGCAAGCTACCCTTTTAATGCCCTTTAATTGGCAAGTCGACGTAGTCTAGGAGGTAGTGTATTAGCTTCTTAGACAGCGGTTCAGTCCGCAGCTCAAACATTCCAACAAAACAATGACTTCTTCTCAGTCGTCCTCTAGAAAAAACTCTGAGAGTAAATATAGTTGTAATGAAAAGTTTATCAAATATCTTTCATATTGATTCGACTTTTAACTGTAACTCTCGCCACTCGTGGCGTTATAATATGGGTTCTGACTAAAAGGTTGCAACAACCAACTAAGGAAGTAAATAAGTCTACATTGCTTTCGCTCTTTTAAAATGTTGAAACTAATCATCAGTAATCTTCAGTCATTAAAAAATTGTGCCCTTATATAAATTAAAATTGTGTGTAATTTTTATTTAAAAAGGAAGAAATCTCCAGGATAGGTCATCTAAGTAGGTGTAAGTACGAAGAAATATATAAAGATGATGTACAGACCTCAGAAAAAAAATTTTAAAACCGAATCCACTAGGAAAGGTAAGATTTGTAGAAAGTTAATGTTTTATTTTTGATGTGATTTATTTTAATGTGCTATTTTTCGTTTTAGTTTCTATCAATTGCTTATGTATATAACAAAATGTAAGCTCCAACAAACACGAACGATTCTCATATGTATATTAGATGAGAGTCAGCGTTTTGTTTGTACCGATCAATGTATAATGTTTTTGTCTGATCATTTTTAAACTTTCAAAGCGAAGTTTACAAAGTTAAGGCCGTGACTGGCTAGCCTATAAAGCTGTGCAATTATGTCAAAAAATAGTCTGATATATTTCTATGCTTTTCTATAATTCTGTGTTTTCTATAATTAATTTTTTAAAGTGCAAGAAAATTATATTATACACTTTCACTTTTTAGTACTAACTATCATACTCATGTATTTTTTGACATTTTGTATGACTAAATTCGGTAGTCTGTCTCGGCCTTAACATGACGGCAAATAGCAGGCAAAAAATTAACGGTCTTTATACGCTACGACTATAGCGGCGCAATGTGCTTTTACATGCGTACAACTAGAAGCCTATATATTATGTTTTGCAAACGATTATATTTCGTTTTCCATCTTTTGCATGACATGTAGCTTCAGTATGCGCTTGGCTGTAAAGGCAGCAGCGCGATCGTGTTTTCTCTTGAATTTACAGTAAATTATTTATTTCTGTTTGATTGTGATCTAAAATGTCGTGTAAAGCACCCACATATACTTTGTTGCTCACAAAAAATTGTTTATTCAACTTGTTATTTATGTTTTTAAATTTTTACTGTTATAGCTTCCATCGTCCCATTACGTAATATCTAGATATTTTAAAAATCATCTAATATATCTAATATTTTAAAAATCATAAAACCATATTGTGTCAATTTCCGAACTTTATTTTTTTCTGCTATCAGCCAAAGTATTAAGTAATACATGGCGATTGGTTAAAGAAAATTGCGACATAATTCGAATTTCAAATTGCTGTTGCGTACTACAAACTGCAATCTTTTTGAAAAGGATCTTACAAAACTTACATGAGTTCAGTCTTATTAAACAAATCATAAAACGTATATGTATATTTTTACAATGTATAAATATGCGTTTTGTAAATTCAAAACTTATACGGAACGGCATTAATTATATTTCATATTTATTGCTTGACAACTAGCGTATAACCAAAGAAAGAATTAATTAATTTTTTAATAGGGCTGCTACTACTTACCGACGGGTGGTCAGAGTAAATTAAATTCAATCTATGGCATGAGTAATTTAACGATTGTATCAGTATTAATGGATAGACTATGGTATGTCAATACTCTCTAGAAATTTTAAGACGACCATTCTAATAGAAGTCTCTTGAGTTTATAACTGGAAAAATTAAAAATTCAAATTCTTTAGCCAGGATTGCTCACACCACGTATATTGTGTGTGTTATTTTTATCCATGTGCGGCGGGACAGGCAGTTTACAAACGACAGTTTTTGAGAAACTTTTTATAGCAATTTTATTTACACTCAGAGTTTTTGGCAGAAGTCGCCAAAGAAATATTTTTCATATTTCGTTTTAGAACATAGGCCTTCTCTTTTACTAAGCTAGTAATAGTTGAAGTTTAATTTTTATATTTATTTTAATCAGTTATAAATAAATATAACTGATATATAATGTGCATATAGAATTTCGATTTTATTTAAATAAACATGCTTTAAGGCGTTAAAGTATTAATTTAATAATTAATAATACAATTACCAATTTCTAATCGATTCTGATATGTACATATATGTACATAATGAGAATTGTAATCGTTTGCGGAACTCAAAATATATTTTCAGGAATAAATAATATGTAACTTCTTATGTTATGCTTACAAAGTTGGTTAAGGTGATTTCAAAGAGATCATAAATCCGTGAATAAGTACACATTAAAACTTGTTTAGAGTCTTATACAAAATATGTGCCGAACTATTTAAATTATATCAAAACTCTCCAAGTGATCTGCGTTCAAGTTTTTACTTTTATGTTTTAATTTCAAGTACAGTGTTGTACAAAAAAATTAATTTTAAAATTGTCGTCATGAATATAATTCGAAGCTATAAACTAATGTTATTTTAGTATCGGCTAATGAGTAAGAATATGTTGTGATAGCTACCAAATTCGAATGTCTCAAAAATTTTACTATGTTCACAGATATTCGCTTGTAATCGGACATTATATATATTATATATATTATCCTATTTCCATTGAAGAAACTGAATTACACTCTTGCTTAAATAAATTAAATTCGCAAAATATTGAGGCATCGAAATTTATTGCGAGGGAATACATTAACTCCTAAATGATAACTGTACACCTAAATCCTAAACAAATCAAAACAAAACAAAATAAAGACAAACAAATAATATATGTACATGGAATAATTGGTATTAAATTGTTCATTTCATTGTTCTCAATTGAGATTTTTAAGCAATATATGGTATTTTTTGGCATGAAATTCCAAGGGAAATTCCAAGGGAATATATGCATGTAACACCGTGGTGACACCATATAAAATTTAACAGCGTTTTACTTTAGAATTTAATTATATTTATAAACAAACATCCCAAATATAGAGATAGCGAGCGAGCAACAGAGGTAGAGAGAAAGAAAACCGGACATAAGTTTGTACATACATACATACATGCATACATACATACATATACACACACATACATACATCCATACATGGCTTGTTGCACCGTGTGGTAGCGGATTAGAATCCTACCACAGTGGTTCCCTGCTTGTCGTAAAAGGCGACTAAATGGGAGGGCAGAGGTAGAGGCTGCGGATAATAAAGTCCTGCATATACCCAATGACACTGATGCTTTAAAGCGAAACAATACCGCTCAAAGTATTGAACTACCGTGGTTTTACGATAGCACCGTGGGAATCCGAGTTCAGCATGCATGTGAGCGTGCTCCTAACGAATGTGAATGATCGGAGCCTAGTCGTGTAGGCATCAGAATTGATACCAGTAAGATCCTGATTATGGTATACTGGACTACCCTGGAATATTTTGATTTGATGACATGAGCTGGTGGATGGGGTATTCTGTTACCAATATGGGCTAGAGTGAAATCTGGTCCAGACGGCTTTCACGCTAATACACCATCTGTCTCCGTCCCGTTAAAACCTGTCAAGCCTTGGAGAACGATCTTGGACTCGTGACGTTGAGTTGGGGTGTAGGGGCAGTTAAGAATTTCTTCTGTTTAGCTCCCGGTCTGGCTCTAAACACAAGCGCTCATAAAAACTTGTGTCAACCCTCGCATGGCCTCCCTGCATTGCAAAGATAACCATGGGACTCCGTACGAGACATGCGGTCTTCAGAAGAAATCACCGAGGTCAGCGTTCAGGAATTTGAAGCGGTCTGTAGGGAAATGAAACTCAATAAAACACCGGGAATTGACGGGATTCCAAACATCGCGCTTAAGGCGGCTATTGACAGTAATACTGAGCTGTTTAGACAAGTTTTCGATGCTTGTATTCAAGAGAAGACGTTCCCTAGGATATGGAAAAG
>QOCX01000652.1:34322-57458 GCA_005959815.1 Sarcophaga bullata | reverse complement strand
TTATTATTATTATTATTATTATTATTATTATTATTATTATTATGAAGTAATGAATGAAGTAATTTTTAAATAACATAAGCTCACAACCTATTTCATGATCCACAAGATAAAATGCCTTAGAAAAATCGAAGAATCTTCCAGCAAATCCACTGAATCCATCATCTAAACCTTTACAAGTATATCTTAATACCTTTAAGACAGCATCTTGACCTTTTCTAAAACCAAATTAACGTTTGTACAACATATCGTATATCAAAAGCCTATCATATAGTTTTTTTTCAAAAATTTTATCTATTGTAGATAGACTAGCAATGGGTGTGTAATTGTGTATAATGGACGCACAGACTATTTTTGAAATGGGTACTATTTTATGAATTTTTAAAATGTCGAGATATTCATAGGTACTGATAATTCTATTAAATATATCATCTATTATAGGTAAAAGTACTGTAAGACATTCTTTCACAAATTTTAATTTGTTAAATTCAGTTCCCCATAAATTATTTAAAAATTCGTGTTGTCGCCATTATCACGGCCTCCTGCTTTCTTTGCCATAGCTGTTCCAACATCCTGAGCTCCTTCAGCCTGTTGTGTAAAGATTTTGGAATCAGACCTGCACTTGAAATTATGACTGTTATAATCCTTACTGAGTTAATATTCCATTATCGCTTAATAGTTTCAATCAGTGCACTGTATTTACTTATTTTTTCTTGGTATTTAGTTTGCAAGTTGTTGTTGTTTGGTATAGCGACATCGATGAGCCGTACCATCCGCTGCTGCTTTTCCATCAACATAACATCCGGCCTATTTGCTGGAGTGCTCCTGTCGGCCAAGATCGTACGATCTCAATAAAGTCAGTATCCAGCGTTTTCCAGTACAGCATCAGGATTGTATTTGTAATACGGCACTTCTTCTGCGGTACTCAAGGTGTGCTTCAGTGCAAGCTGTTGGTGTATAATTTTAACAACAGTTTATGGTGGTCAATATATCGCGGCTAAACACGTACACCCTGATATTATATGGTGTATCGTTTCACTTGAACTGCAACCATATCGACAGGTATCATTAACTGCAGTTGCATCACTCAAAATAGTTTTAAGATAGTTTCTCTTTGCTATTACTTGATCTTGGATTGCTATCAAAAATCAATTGGTCTCAGAGAATATTCGTCCTGCAACTAGCCAATAGTCCGAAGATTTTGTATCGACATGATCCTGACTAGCTTCGTAAGGGTGCTACCATGGAGGGCTACACTCATCCATGCCTGTAGTTTCCATTGGTTCGTCGAAAGTAATTCATCAGTGTGGGTCTGACTAAGGAGAAGAGGTGTAGTCTTATCTACCCTACACAACTAATTGGAGAGTTTAACAACAATATTTACATTTCATGATTGACTTGTCATATAAATCAAGCCTTAAATATCAGCTTTAATTACGTTTAAAAAGGTTCGACTTAAAAACACAATTACTTTACTTCTAAATTTTAAGGAGAAGAAGAAATGTGAAAAATAAAACCTAAGATATTAACAAATATAAAAATTTATAAACACAGCCACACAAACATACTTATGGTAGTACTAGTCTTTACTTATTAAGAGTGGTTAGTTTGACACGCTTCGCCGCCATTTCAAAATGACAATTTAATTGGACGTGTCGACCGTATATTATCACCGCCCTAATATTGTTTGTATAGTATTTTCAACGCTACAATGACCACACCCAATCATACTGCCCGACACATACTTATGCGCAAATATATTTATATATATATATATATATATATATAAGTATATACATATAGAATATAATGATAGTCATAACAGCTGTAATAACCACATTAATATCATCACCATTATCATTTGTACAATAATTGTAATTCCGTTTCATACATTATTACTGTTATTCTCAATTTAGTACGGTTAAGTCATATAGAATAGAGAGAAATAGAGACGGTTGAAAACAAATGCAGAAAATCAAAACATTAAGAATGCGAGTGTATTATAGAAGGACGACGATTCATTATATACATAGTTGGGAATTTGGAAAGAGGGTTAAAAAGAAAAATAAGACTCATTTGTATTACGCTTGGTAAACGTAGACAACAATCAAGAAAAGCAACAACAACAACATCAATGACAAAAACTAAATAAATTTTGTTTGTGCAACATTAAAAATGTATATTGTGGGTGGTCGTTGTTTAAGGACATTTTCTTTTTATTTTTCTTTTTAGATTCAATGTTTTCCTTTGGGAAAAAACAGCGACAACAAAGATAAGATCAACAACACCAACACCAAAAATAATGGCCATAAAAAGGAACAATATTTGTATTCAATGAACTATAAACGGACACAAATATTTGAACACATTGTCTGTTTGCTTAAGGATTTCTTGCAAATATTTCCTTAACATACAAGAAACAAAAATTAATCGATAAAACTAATTTGTTAATTTTCTTAATAAATATCGTATATACAGATTATGTCTTTATTCAGGGAATTTTCTTATTGATTATCTAAAATAATAAACTGATTTTAAAATAACGCTGACAAGGGTAAAATACTATTTGGAGTTTAAATATTACTATACAAAGTTTAGTTTAGTTTTTTTAAAGTATGCACACATATTCTATATTGTATATATGCATGCATACATTTTAAATCTAATTGATACCCAAATAGAACTACCTACTTATAAGAAAAAAAACGGTAAGAAATCTTTTATGAAATTTAAATTACATATTTATTTAAGTCACAATTTTATTATTAATCGGACGATGGTGCTTACTATTAACATGTAACATGTAACAAAGAAAAAAATGACCATATCTCTTCAAAAAATTTACTCATCAAAAATTTGTAACGAAATCTATAGTTTGCTAAATATCTGGGCAAATCTATTTATTTATTCGTATTTTTATGAAGTAAATTTCACTGTATTTAACATTTAGCCTGCTGAATATGTCTCTCAAAAACTGAAAGTTAATTGCAGAAATACACAATTGATCAAGAATTATTTTTTTATTTATTTATTTCTATATAGATATAAGGTAATACAAATATTATGTTATGCCAAGTAGTGTTAGAGTCAAAATATTTATAATTTTCGTAAAATTCGAAAACAATAAAATTGTTTGTATATTATTGTATGTATTGCTCCCTAAAAAAAGAAAAAAAAGCACACATTCCTTTAATCTGATTTTAAAAGTTGAGAACACCAGAATATTTCCTAAGTCCTATGATAACATGTTGCATTTTCTTACATCACTGAAATTAATACGTTGCTTAGTAAGCTCAAGCCAACATCTAACGATATTCAAATCTCTCGACTGTCTAGTGTTTATTCTAGATGTTGAGACATTCTGTTGTAATAAAGTAGAATATGAACCAATTCTCACCATTTAAAGAAATCTTATTAAAAGGATTGATTTAGTATAGTTTCGAAAAAGACCTATTGTTGGAAATGTTACTGTAAGGTTGAAAACAGTTGTCAAGATTTTGTTCTGAGTTATCTATAGAGTCTTACATACTATAGTTGATTTACATCCAGTAGTTATGGGAAGATATGTAATTTTTTTTTTATTTTATTTATCAAGCACAAATTCAGACAAAGTTTTTGCATTGAAGACAATCATTTGATTATCCCACAGAAATTATGATTTAATTTAATTCAATATATTTGATATTGTCAGATTCATATATTGAATTTCTAACATTATGTGTATTTAGAAGTGGTTCAAATTGAGAATTCTCTGGGTCTTTTGTCAAAAATAAAAAATAAACAAATTTTAAGGCATTTAAACCTTACAGAACAAGAATTTACAAAATGATTTTTGTGTGCGAGTGTCGCTTTAGCAAAAAAAAAGAGAGTACTGTTATGCGAATAACTAATGTACAGTACCGAGCAAAAAAAATACAACGCTGAACCACATGATCTTTGGCTACATGTCATTTAAAATAACGGTAACCAATTTGTTTCTCTCTTTGTCTGTTTATTCGCTGAACTCAGACAATTTAAACAGAGTCATTTCTGGTTTTGTTTATTTAACAAAAATTTATTTGCCAGACGACCCGCAAAGAAACCGCTAATAACTAAGGCCAATAAAATCAAGCGCCTTGATTTTGCAAAGCGGTATCAACATTGGTCAAGGGAACAGTGGGCAAAAGTTCTGTGGAGTGATGAAAGCAAATTTAATCTTTTTGGTTTTAATGGGATAAAATATATTAGAAGACCACCTAAACAGAGATTTTCTCCCAGATATCTGCTACCAACAGCAAAACATGGCGGAGGTTCACTAATGGTGTTCGGTAAGTTACTTTTGATTTTCACCGAAATTCTTTATTTTAAGTAATTTATTGGTAGGTGCATTTTCTCGTGACGGAGTTGATCCGTTCGCGAAAATCGATGGTGTTATGAATGCCACTAAGTACTGTGAGATCCTAGGATAAAATATGCTTCCACATCTTCTGTGAAAAATGCCCCCAAACAGCACATTCCAACAAGATAATGACCCGAAGCACTCTAGTCGCTTGGCTCGTAACTTCCTAAGCGAACATGATGTGCTAGTTTTGGATTGGCCGTCACAATCTCCCGATCTAAACCCCATAGAAAACCTATGGGAGATTTTAGATCGGGAAGTTAAGAAAAAAAATCCGGAAAATTTGGCAGAATTGGAAAGAACTTTAAAGTCCGAATGGAAAAAAATACATACCATCATGTCTCTTGTGGATTCTATGCCCTCCAGACTGCAAGCGGTGATAGAAAATAAAGGCTTCGCTACCAAATATTAGTTTTAAGTATATTTTTAACCAACATTTTGTACGAATTTACATTTAATTTAAATAAAGTTATTGAATAACATAGCGTTGCATTTTTTTTGCTCGCATTTTACCAAATGTTAAAATAAAATAAGTGAATAAAAAGTATTGGTATTGTAACATGCATTTGTTAACTAACTTTGTGGAGCATAAAAATAAAAAAGAAGTATTTAATTTCCGTACTGTTTTTTTGAATAAGGAGTACATAAAGATCAATCGGCTTAGCGTTGCAATTTTTTTGCTCGGTACTGTAGTTCATGTACTCAGACAAGCTAAATTACTTAGAATTCCCCGTTAACCGTCGGTAGTAAGAAATAGTAAAGAATCATTTTAAAACTACAACAGGAAGAAAGTGGAGAGCTGCCAGTAAAATGGAAAGATATAATACAATAAAGGCCCTACATTAAAAAATGTACTACATTAAAAAATGTACTACATTAAAAAATGTGTAAAAGAATTAAACAAATCTATGTCCTTGTTCACAACTGATCTCATAGTAATTTTTTATCAGTCTAACATCGTTTTACAGAAAACTTTTTTTGAAACCTTTTGTATAGCATTGCAAATAAAAACAAAATAATGAAATATTCATAAATGTGTATAGTAAGTGAGTAGTGTGTAATATAATGTTCGTGTACAGAAATGTTCTAATCCAAGGATCTAGCATGTGGTATTTTTACACTGTCGCATTGCTATTGAAAGAGGTATCGAGGCATATCGTATAAGTGATTGGACAGGAATTTATTTTAAAATTTTATTAATTATATTCAAAAATTATATTAATTAAAAGCTCACAATCTTAAGTTTTACAACGAAATTGGTATTATTTGCTTAGCCACAATCGCCTTCAGGCACTAAAACAAGCGCATTAAATATAAAGTAGATTGTAAGGAGATTGCCAACAAAAATACAAAAAAAAACATGAAAATAATTACACAATCTATTTATATAGCGAGTGTTTTAAACAATAAAATTATATATGTATATTGCAGTCGCCGTGGTCTAGTAGGTAGTGTGTTGGCTTATTAGACGAATGGCCAGGGTTCATATCCCCGGTCAGTCATCAAAAATGAAATATGAAAAAATATTTCTTCGGCGACTTCCTCTCAGCAGATTTCTGGCAAAAACTCTGAGAGTAAATAAAATTGCCATGAAAAGTTTCTCAAAAAAAAAATCTGTCGTTCGGAGTCGACTTTAAACTGTAGGTCCCGCCACTCATGTATAAAAATTAACACACACAACATAAGTGGTGTGAGAAGCTAGGTCGTAATCCTGACTGAAGGGTTGTAATGGCCAATTATGTATGTATGTATGTATGTATATTGCAACACAAAAATGTAACACAATAGAAAACAATTTAAAATAAATAGAAAATATTTTGTAAATTTTAAGGCTCATTAACATTTTGATGACACCAGCGCAATTGATCCAGGCAATCATTTTCATTGGGCGCTTTTAAATTCACTATCATTATCGAATGTGAACTGAAATAAAAAGATGGACAACCTTTAAAGGGAATTTGTCGAATTTATTACAGATTCTTATAGCATTCGATGGATAAAAAATCACAATTTCCTACTAATACATATACTATGTAAGTTAAAATAATTTAATTAACATATAAACTCTACCATTTTTACTTATTTTTTTGTACCAAAGTGTTCGATAAACATATAGAATTTTTATACTATCATAATATTTATAAAGCTGTTCATGAATGATTTTACAATTTATCAATTGTAGAATTATAATCGGATGCTTCCTACAGAGGCAAGCACAAATGCCCAATATTCCTCTTGAACTTTTCATTTTAAGTATAGCTGCCAGTTAGTGCTGAAAAAAGTTTACGTATAAAAAACCGCATCCCTATTACAATGGAGTGTGATGGTTTTTAAAATATTTCAAAAATCGAAGAGTGGAGTACAATGAAATTCCAATCGTATTTTCTCTAAATGTCATACGTTATCATTACCTAATGAGATTACACAATACGATACGCTCTTTTCTATATTAAAACTTGAGGTATTATTTGCCTTGTGCGATCATGTTAATCAACTTTAAGCTTCTATCGGACTATCGATATGGACAACTGTATTTTGCAAAGCTATGCTCACATTTCTATTTTATTTCTATTCATTAACGTAAATTTATTTTTTCAAAACTCGTGAAACTCTTAGAACTTAGAACGTACATTTCACGATCACCGATTAGGTAATCGGCTTAGTGAACAAGCAATTCTTGCAGTTATTGATCATTTTCACTAATTTTACATTTCTTTATTCAAAACTGTCAACAAAACTAAAAATGTTCGTACTACATTTATCATCATTGCTCCTTGTATATTTGGAAATGAGCATGAATCTGCAGTTACAGTGAATGGCAGCGATATCCACAATTTTGGTTTACCAAATTAATTAGCTAAACATCAACGATAATTGATTCTAAAAAGATGTCATACAGTACGCAACTTCTGAAGCATTGGATGCCAATATTCGAGCTACCGTTGACGCCATACCTACAAATTTAAAAAAGCGATCGAATGGACAACATAACTCGTAGCTGCGACAAACATATGTCGGAAAAATATACTAAAAAATAAATGCCATGAAATAATCTACCATATTATAATAAAAATAGTAAATCCCAACAATCTATTAGGATTATCATTTTAAGATAAAGCCCTATATTATGATATATCCTGTATTGTCCTTTAGACACCACCTAATGCTGCTTCTGGATTGTGGTGATTATTTAATTGGGTAAATAAAAGATTTTGTGGATTTTAATAAATGAGAGATTTTGTGAATTTAAAAAGGAAATGATCTAGAACAGGCGATGGATGTCAAAGTCGTAATCTATAGTAATATTTAAAAGTTAGAACAGATTTTTAGATTGTCGAATATTTGATTTCAAAAATGCTTGATTTTGAAAACTAAATTTCCATCTTTTATCTAAGACTAGCAATGTAATTTAATAAATATGGATGGCAACTGTCACCACAATTTTAATATAATGAAATATATATTAATGTATAAAAAATCTGAATAATGAAAAGCAAGATAATGGAAAAGGGGATAAAAACATATAAAACAAGAGAAATAAATTAAAAAAATTGTAATTAAAGTGTGATATTAAGCCTAAGGGCATTCTACGCCTGTGACTGGTAATTAAACCAACAATTAACCAATTAACCAACCAATCGCATATGACAATTAATGCAACGCAATGCCGTCATGATTATCGTTATTACTATACTCAACCATTATCATTATCTGTGCATGTTTATATGTAATGTCTGTGCCTGTGTAACATCAAATCTCTAAGTTGGACTACAGCCCTAAATGCATCACATATATACATAAATATTTTTAAATATAGATACAATAGGATATTTGCTCAATTTCTCTTACAATATCGAGGTTCAATTTTAGTAGTTCCACGAATTCATTTATTTTTTAATTTTTTATTATTGTTTTCATATTCATATCAGCTTTTTAGAAGAATAGTTGTATTTATTATTGATATTTCAGAGCTTTTTCTGTGTTTTCATTTTACTTTTTGTTTTTCTTGTTTAAAATTTTGTTTTTATTATTAATGCGGCAAGCTGCTCGTACCACTAGTCTGCTTGTATACTCGTCTTGAGCAGCTTCGAATTTATACTGGAGCAGGGATTACCATTTCATAGCACAGTTGTGCAGAGAGAATTCACACACATTGTTTATGCTCTTTTATTTACTTGTCGATCACACTGCGACGAGTGCACATGTCATGATTCAGGTTTACACTCAAAAAATATTTGATGTTAAAAAATGCGTTTATTAAAGTTCATTGCCTTATAAGACATTCTGATTGTTTCAATAGTCAAGCAAATAATTTAAATGATAAGAAAAGGAAAAAAAACAACTTTTTTGTTAACATAAAGTAATTTTTTTAGAAAAAATAAAAGGTTGGTTATTGATAGAAGAGGAAATTTATGAACCAAATTTAGATCCCAACAAATATCTAAAAAACGTTCCCTAAATATTAAGTCAAAGACGCATAACTTTATTCATTTTTATGAAATGAATATCAAAATAGCTTATATTACTAACACTTTTCTATGACTGTAAATACATAAATTCTCTCAACTTATTTTCTCTCTCTTACTCACAAATACACGACCAAAAAAATTTTGGTAACCCCTGTACTGGAGCTATAGAGCATACACATCTAAACACTAGCATTGAGGGCTTAAGTGTGCGCGCGCGCATTTTTTATGGCTTACGCTGTGTGTATACATATAAAGCAGACGTCGGCATAAAGAGAACATGAAAAAAATTTGCGAGAGGCATGTGCTAACCAAGAGAAAAATTATTAGTAATATTTTCAAGTGTAACCTAATAATATGCATATATAGTGGAAAATATAAAAATAATTTACAGCACCAAATTCCTAAAGACTGTGTATTTAACTTGACAAATATTCTTCCAAAAATGGAGATCATTTTTCATTGTTATTAGTGAGTCTCATTGGAAAATTGTGAACCCAACTGTAATATTTTTTTGGGTGTATGATTGAAACCTAAAAAAGCTGACAAGCAATTGAATGCAATTTTACACTCCTTTTAACGAACATTGTTGATGTTGCCGAAGATGTTCAGGCCCCGAGGGCTTTTGGTGCCGACGTCTGAGACATATTGTACTCTTAACAGGGGCAACACTTAGAAAAAAATACAACAGTAAGACTAAAAATGATGAAAAACAAATTATTCTTCAATCAATTCTATTTCGAATACATAAATAGTGACAAAAACACAAAAACATGTGGCTATAAAAGCCACAATTATAACACACAACAAAGAAATGAATTTGAATTTGCATATGACAGTATCTATATGTGACACATACACGACTCATTCGTCACACACATACATACATATGTAGACCAAAACACCCCAAAACAAATAATGTAGACAAAAAAACAAATAATGTAATGTAGCACTGACTGTAGGTATATTTATTTGTCTGTAATATGTCTGCATTTTAGACTGAATGAACGGTGCATGCTAAACATTTTGAAAACGACTACAATTAGAAAAGTAAACGCTCTTCCAATGAATTCGGTGTTAAAATTATGCACATGTAATAATAATACGCACATTACATGAGGCTTAAAGTCGCGTTTCTTTTTTTCATAAAAAAAAAGAATGATCTTGTGATTTAATGATCTTGCCAAGGACATAGCATACAATACAATTTATTTTTCAGTTGAACAGCCAAACATAATATAACCCCATTGGTTCGCACTACAAGATTCGAAACGAATTTTGCGCATGTGTATGTACGTATACAGAAAGGTAGCATTTTTCCAATATTTCAGATTATATAATTAGGACAGTAAATTCTTCTTAAAGGAAAGTTTTTAAGTGTATTTCTGTACTTCAGTATTGGTGCTGTAGTATTATTATCTAAAGGCAAATTTAACCCTTTTGCATATAATGCTTAAACATATTTCAATATGAAGACATAAGAACATGGTACAACTACCAATAATCCACAAACACTCATATACATAAGTATATATATAGTATATTATGTAAGTATATGAATACGTATATACGTACATACGTAGTCATATATACATGTATAAAAAATATAATTTCGTAGTACAGTTTTATGCATGCAGCTATTCGTTATTGAAGTCGCCGTAGTCTAGTGGGTAGTGTGTTGGCTTATTAGACGAAAGGCCAGGGTTCGTATCTCCGGTCAGACATCAAAAACGAAATATGAAAAAATATTTCTTCGGCGGCTTCCTCTCAGCAGATTTCTGGCAAAAACTCTGAGAGTAAATAAAATTGCCATGTAAAGTTTCTCAAAAATCTGTCGTTCGGAGTCGACTGTAAACTGTAGGTCCCGCCACTCATGTATAAAATTAACACACACAACATAAGTGGTGTGAGAAGCTAGGCCGTAATCCTGACTGAAGGGTTGTAATGGCCAATTATGTATGTATGTTATGTACGATTTTTAAAAAAAATTCATTTGTATTGAATGGAAATGATTTTATTAAAATTCTGATCAATAAGAAACATTTTAAAAATCATTCCCAGTTTAAATTGAGAATGATTAAAACCGGAATAAATACATTACAAATGTTTCAGCACATTTTGAAGCAATAATCAATATTGCATAAGTTTCAGTGCTAGTCAGCGAGGACGTATTATATACGGTGTGCGTATATCCGGGGAATACTGGCATAGATCCGTGCAAAGCATATGTTTTACAATCCAACAAAATGAACAAGAATTTTAAAAAAAATTTGATATTCTGCAAGTTATCAATGCTGCATCTTACCGATTCTAATACAATAACACCGCAACAGTCATTAAAACATGATTTTTAAGTTGAATCAACTACATCAGATATGTATATGCATTAACGCTAAAAAAGTTCAGTCTTTTTTCATTGTGGGAATTTTTCCGTACCACTCGTGTATTTAATTCCTTTTGGAATTATAACACAAATGATCTGCGCAGAGAATATTAAAAATATTCTGAACAATTTTAGTTTCCAGTAGACGACTCCCGGCATCGAACGCACGGAATGCCTACTCACATCGAATTACAAAAGTCATATTATGTATGTAAATTGACTGCATTGTGTACATATTACGATCGGTTTTAAAATAGGTTCTGACAAGAATTTTAACATTAATTTATTATCGCAAATAAAGGAAGTAATCTTAAACTGAAGCTAAAAACAAAAGTATAATTTATGCACATATATTCGATAAAAATCAAATTAATTCAATTTTTCTTTTATAAATTTAAATGTTTGTCCATGTGAAAAATAAACATCTGATTATTTTATACTCTTGCAACATTGGAAAGAAAAGCCATGAAAGTACAGCATTGGTTAGCAAAACTTTCTAAAGAATCGCTACAATAAGTTCAAAATTAAAATGGTGTTATTGTATATACTTTTCTGTTTTCTTTTAATCCTAATTTGAGTGTTTTTTAAATTAAAACATTGACAACTCTGGGCAGGCGAACATAGAAACAAATGTAAAAGCGACGGACAGGCAGAGGCATTCCAAATTTTTCGAATTATTATTTTCTCTAATTTGCCTCATTTTTTTCGCGTTTTGTGGCCTTTTTAACTTGTATTTGGTAGATACGAGATGTGATACTGTTTATAGCGCGCTTTTCTAATGTACAAACATGTTTTTCTTTTTGTTGATGCTGCCGTTTTTTTTTTATATTCCTGGTATTTGCCATAACGTAGTTAAACGAACAGTTTGTTTTTTTAACATAATTTTTTTAACCTTTTGTATTTTTTTATGTTTTTATTTTATTTTCTTTTTAGCATTGCAGGAAGACGTATTTGCTAGTTAGCATTGGTGATGTTGACGCTTCATTATCATCATATGATTTTTGTAATCGTTAGTTGCCTGCCTGTTTGCCTGACTGCTGCAGTTGGTGTGCTACATAACGATAGAACGCGACTTGTTTGTGTGCTGTGTTGATGTAGATTTAATATTTATTTTTATTTCTTTTATAATATTCGCATTGCGTTCGAAATAGGATGGTACAATAAGTTGATCATGCCCAGACGTCGGCGCCAATAGCCACCGGAGGTCGAATATCTTCGGTTTTTTACACACATAGCACTCGAACATCAACAATATTCATTAAGAAGAGCGTAAAATTGCATTTAATTGCTCGTCAGCTTCTAAAGAAGGAGGTTTGTGTCGCTTTTTTCAGCTTTCTATTAAAAACCCAAAAAAATATCACAGTAAAATTCACTATATTCCAATGCGATTCACTAATAACAAGAATTATTTTTGGAAGAATATTTATCAAGTTAAATATGCAGTCTTTATGGATTTGGCGCGGTTCATTTTTTCTATATTTTCCACTACGTATACATATTATTATGTTACACTTGAAAATATTACTAACAATTTTCCTCTGGGTTAAGACATGTCTCTCACAAATACACTCACATTTTTATCATGTTCTCTTTATGCCGTCGCCTGATCATGCCACATGATCATGCATTGTAAAGAAATAGCTCAAGTTTTCTCATTTGCGCATTTCGCAACCAAGTTTAATTACTCGAACAGACCTTTTGGCATTCACAATTCAACACTTATTCTTATACGGAATTTAAGAACTCAAATTTATTGGGTAGCAATTTTTATCATAACATTCGATTAAAATAGTATTCAATTTTTTTCTGAACGAAGACTATCAAAAATATTTGAAATTATTTATTTTCTATATTCTCTTTATTTTTTAATTCTTAAAATTTTAAGATGTCAACAAGTATGCGATTTATAATCGACCGAATTTTTATTTCTGATTCTGGGTCTTTATGAATTTATCACATACAATAATGTGAACTACATTTACATACCATATTACATTTCAAAAAAACGGGAAATGTTAGAACTTTTTTGCTATACCAAGAATAAAAGGTAGAAGGTGGTACATTCAAAATTAGAGGTCTTGTGTATATTAATTAAAGGGTGAACAGAATTCTAATTGGCGAATACATATACAAGAGTTCTATTTATATTTATATATATATATATTATTAAATGTTAGCAGTATCGTTTGTGTTTTCACGTTGTATATTTGTATCTTTTTCTATAAATCTATCTTATATATGCAGATACATGTGCGGGTATTTGTGTTATGTCAGATGTCTGTATTCATGCATCATCTTAACATTTATTTATACAAAATCGTCTTGTTTTCTTTAATTTAATTTTTTTAGTTTCTGTTTCATCTCGTTTTTTAACTTTTTCATGTTCATTTATAAACACAAGAACTTAATCGGTACTACGTTTAAATTCATGCAATATGACTGCGTGAGTCATGATTTTTTTACACACTTTTCCTTTGTAACAAAAGCGAAATAGTTTGATCAGAAACCAAATCACACACCGTAAGATAATTTTCTCCGACTTGACATATTTCAATAAAATAATTATAATGCTAAAATGTTCAATTTTAATTATTTTAGAGCAAATTACACTCATTAATAGGCTTTTTAGAACTATTCAATAATGTGCATATATTTTTTAATTTATCAACTCCTAATTTTTATTTTATTTACATACGAGTAGTAGAGCTTATTTTATTTATATTGTTTCGTTTTTACCTTTTAAAAACGTTTGAAATATGAGCTTGAGGATAGCAAATAAAAATAAAAATAAATTTGTGTTTAATTTCAATTAGATCCTTTCTTCTTAATTGGTTTTTTGTATCTTGTTTACGTTCGTCCCTCCAGCGTTGTTGTTTGTTGTTAAATTGTTTATTCCTTTTTTTCGTTATACTGGTGTTGTTGTTTTATTTTTGTTTATTCATTAATGAACAAGTCTGTTGTTTTGTTTTTGTAGTTTTTGTTTAACATTTTAATGTTCGAGTTTTTTAAGTCTATACCTTTTGTGCTACATTACTGCAAAGTATTTTTCAAGAATATCTTTTTCTTATTATAATCTTTTAAGGAGGAAGTTCGAATGAACTGACTATTTATTTTGTCACACTTTTATAGTGCATTACTTTAAGAATATGAGCTGTGTAGAGATTTTTGTAACTTTATACTCGATTTTCTTAAAAAAACTTTATTCGACAATGTCCATCTTGAAACATACGAATGCTTTTTTCCTTTCCTTTACAATGTAACAAACAACTCGTTGAATATCTCAATTAATATTTTTAATATTAATTTATATTCTTAAAGAAATATATTAAATTTAAAAGTAAGTGTGTTACAGCAGTAAAAGAGCAAAGCAGAAATTTGTAGTGAAATACCAAATTTATGAAAAATTAACATTGGAACAACCCTTCGAAATTCATAATAACAATTTTAAACTCAAAGATGCTACTCAGGGACCTTTTCCTTCTCAAATTTATAGTCTCTTAATAGCAAATGATAAATGAAATGAAATAAAAGAAATACAAATATTTGTCGTCTACAATTAATACTTGAAATTCAACGTTTAAAACTCTTTGTCATTTACCAAGAACTTTATATTTATTTCTCATTTGAACATATACAAGTATACATATAATTGTAACGAACAATCTTAAAGTAGTCAGACATTCTGCATGGATTAAAATGTGCACCACTTATTAATTATCGATTATTCGATGAAAAAAGATTATATTTATATAATATATTTGCAGTGCATATCGCTTCTTTATTATATAACTGATCATTTGTATTATATAAGACCCTGCTGGGGTTTATTCCATAAAAAACGTAATTTGGATAACAATCCACAGTAAGGCGCAGATTATGGATTTTAGAAATTTGAAGGAGCCAACAAGAAATTAATTTTCTTCACAATATTAGGCCATTATTAATTATTAATGTCTACTTATTTCTTCAAGTCGAGTTTTAAGTATGATTACACATGATTAATGGAGTAAATGTTCATTTTATTTCGTCACACTCGAAATGGTTTTGAAAAGACCAACTTAAAAAATAACGCAATGTCACAGGGGTGTACAATAAGCTTATTGGGAGGACGAAATTATTTTATTCTATTTATTTCTTTTTTATTTGTTTTTTCTTGTTCAACTAAAACCATTATTATTTATTTATGTATGTATGTATGTGTATTATTCTCCGACAACTAACTGTTAACTGTGGGTTAAACGCTTAATTACATTCTTGCTAAACACATTTTTAACACACAAACAAATATTTCATCAGATACTCCTCTTCAATTTGTTACTAATTGTAGTTCATTAAAATAGAATTAAAACGAAGAATTACAACAATAACTATAACTCACGCACACTCTTTACTACCCAAAACGCTAGATGCAAGTTCTATTTTCCCACACACACAGATTACATAAATACATACATGTGATATACATATAAAAAGGTTAAGGGCGCTCCTAACTATTTGTATTTGTGTGCCATTGATGTGCTTAGCATTTTCAAAGTATTATTTTAGGAACTCAAATAGATACCAATTTCTTTTTGAGGTTTTCGGTAAGTATTGATATTAATAAAGAAATAAATATTGTAATCCCAATAGCCTGTAGGAAAGCACAAGCAAGGTCGGAACGACAAGTACGACTTTATTACATATATGTATATATATATGTTACTGCAAATGTACGCAGATACATATTCATACCTCCATATTTAGGTACGTTTTGTTAACTCATATTGAAGATCACAATCACCAATAATTGAAAATTGTAGGTGAATGGATGTGTTCTGCTTGCATTGCGTTCAGTTTAAAATGTCATCATAGATACACTTTTTTAATATTGATTTGAATTTCTTTTTGTCATGCTTATGAATACAATCCAACAAAAGGGAAATGATACTTTGAGTTAATTATATGACAGAAAAGGGTAAAAAGAGGTTTTGGTTTTGAATTACTGTGAGAATGTTCATATACAAAAAAATATATGTATGTATATCAAAGAAAACAATACATAATATGTACATGCAAAAAATAAAGAGATCAATAGAAATAAAAAAAGCCGCCAGGCATGTCACATAAAGCCCAAAGGTGGTGGCAGTGCTGATGATGGTATTTTTCGAGAAAATTGGCAAGACTATGATCTATCTTATTGGAAATTGTATTACAACTATATATTTATTATACAATTTATTCACAGACAAACGTCTTTATTCACCAGTGAAATACCTGTATGAAAAAAAACTGATCAAAAAACATATATATTTAACGTTCACTTAGTTTCAAAATATTCACTGACATGACATTGAGTTAGAAAGGTTTGTAATTATTGAAGGGTGTATTAAATTCGACGACAACGCAATGCCACGTTGTAAATTGAATTCTCTTTTTTAATTCCTTCTAATGACAACTTTCATCTATACTTTTTAAACAAAATTCCATAGAATAGAAAAAAACAATTAAATGAAATGAACTTTAAAAAGGGTCTATGATACAACTTTTGAGCATTATTGTGTATAACAACAGACGCTAAATAAACAGCTAAAAGACAACAACAATACCAATTGAAAATAAATACTGAATACAAAATAGAAAGCATCAACAATGAAAAATATTTAAAAAAAACTATGTTACGGCGAGTCATAAAAAAAATCAAATACTGTATGAACAATAAAAATGGCAAGAGAGAAAGGGGTATATTCGAACGCAAACACATAAACCCGTTCCGTAAGACACTTTTGCAGTGGGTATTATTAGCTAAATACCATGTAACTTAAATAAAAGTGTATCATTATTGTTATTGTTCGTGTCGCTTTGAACAAATAGTTGATGACAATCACTATGATAGCGATGACAATCACATACGCAAAGGGGTAAGTGAAATAATATCCCTTCACATATCATAAAAAAAACGTAAACACATACAGACACCCATTTAAACCCAAACTTGAACTGGAACGCACACGAATTTTTTAGAATACAGTAATTACTGGTTACACTCTATTTTATTATATATTATCTGTAAAAACAAATGAAAGGGGCATTTTCATTGTGCACCGCCAAGAAGAGCGTAAATCTAAAAGATTATTCAAAAAACCACATTTTATTCTACAAAAACATCTCGAATCTTGACCCGAGAAATATATTTTTTCACTTTCGATTTTACAACCCTTACACGCTTTCTTTTTAGCATTCCGCTGTATTAGATATATTGATTGAAATCATATCTTCCAGGGTTCATTTGTTTCTCTCGTATTTCACTAATTCCTTAAAATGTTATTTATTTGAAAAATTTCTCAATATTGTTTTGAGTTGTAAACATCTATAGAGGGTTATGTCTATGGTATGCTGTAAATTAGCTTTTTTCACCAAATATATTTTATATTGAAAATAATTCTTAACAATGATAAAGAAATAAATGAATCAATAATTTATGTTCGATAATCTATTTAATCTGTCTGCCTGTTGTTGATGTTACGTGGGTACATAGAATAACATAGCAGATAATCAATTTCTCTTTTTCTAGAGACCCCTAACCCAAAGGCCTCCCTCCACCTCTTATACCACATATTTACGTAGAAGATTAAATTTATGAGCAATGCATAATTTTGGAATTCGAAATATTATTATAATTACGAATATTATTATTTATTACCATAAAAAATTATGTAATCATCTTTCTTTCTCCACCCCTTTTCCTGCTTCTTCTATCGGAAAGATGAATTTAGTAGGGGATAGGGAACATTTTCTTAAGAGATCGCGAATAAAAATGCCAGTTAAAATAATTAAAACCTATCAAATATACTCCGTCGAGTAAAATGCCAACTACAATAAAACCAAAACTATGTATGGATATATACACGTACAAACTCATAAGAACAATAAACAAAATTAATAGTGTAGTACTTCGTCTTCACGTCTTTCAGTAAATAACATTTTTAAGTATTTATTTTAATAATTTAAGCAGCAGAGCAACAAAATCCATCATATTGCTCTGTGCTTTAATATCTCGATTGATGCAACTCCTTCTTATAAATGGAAAACTTAAGTATTAAAAAATATTTAATTTAAAAGACCAGATGCACAGCACTGTCGAAAATTCCATTGAAATCCCGCATAACCCTCTCTGTAGAAGACATCAACTTTGGGCTGACATCCTTTTCAGGTTTTGAAAATATTCGAAAAGAAGGTTTATGAAGATCTTTCAAAAAAACATAATAATCGTGTGACGTTTGAAATTCGAAATAAATAATAGAAAAAAAGGTAGAAAGTGATTGAAAGTTTTAACCGAGAAATGGCTAGCACCATGTAAACAAATTAATGCTTCTGCATAACACAAGATCGAATCAGAAAAAGATCAGCAATAAAATGTATATACCATATGTATAGACGTATATCAGTCAATCAGTCAACCTATCACTTGAGATGGATTTAATTAAAGAAAATGTCATCACTAGAAACATTGGATTTTCTAGCAATATCCACGACTTGGTAAAACATAAAACCTAATTGAGTACACTGTATTTTGCTGAGGCCTTGTGGGACCTAGCTACTTTTGTATAAAATTATAAATGATAAAATTATATCCTTTCCTCTTTTAGCCTAACACCAACCAGGATTGTTCACAATTTGTATAATTGTTAAAAACAAATAATAAGTAAATAAATAAAGTTGTATAATTTTTTGTAAAAGATCTTTTTTGCCCTTCTCCTTGGGTTTCATAAACAATAATAAAATATTTTTTTACAACGAAGCCATTATGCAAAAGTAGGTTACTTTCGTTGTGGTGAATTTATTCGACACACAAAACGGTCGCAAACAAACGGTTTAGAATGTAAAAGGCAAACGCCTAAAATATGAGTCGGATATTATAATAATAAACTCATTAAATGTTTTACATTGTTATTTCATAAAATCAATTTTATTGTTTACCTTTGTTCAATTATAGAATTTTTAAGTAAAAAGCCATCATATCAGACAATTTTTTCGTATTAAAATTTTTAGTTGTTCTTGAAAGCAAACCAAATAAATACATGAAATAAAATTTAGTATTTATTATACATGGACAGTATCGGGCAAAACTAAGACACAGATCTCTCTTGAATAAAACTTTGTTCAGGAGTTCTAATAAATTTTTAGAAATTACCTAACACTACTCATATTTAAAAATTTTACAAAAACGAATATAATTCTTCATTTAAAACAAAAATTATCCGCGATAAGACTATAGAAGAGATTATTCATAACTGAATGTTCTTAAAATAATGTACACAATACGTACATAAAATAACTTAATCATTTTCAACCTGGAAAAGTTAAGTCCTAGTTACATAGAGTCTGTCATACATTGCTCTTTGACATTTCCAACTAACAGCAAAGTAACAACGCATCAGGTTGACACAACCATTACCTTGACGTATACTGCATTTGCTTGCACTACAACGTAATTTAATAATATAAAAATTGAAACAAACCAACTGACAGATTTCAAAGTACTCAACGCAATTAAAAAACTAGAAGTTGCCCAACTATCTGCGCTACGTTGACCAAACCGTACCGGATGAAACAAAGTACCCAAGAAGACACATATTTCAACTTCGCTGTCAGTTGGGAAAGTCAAAGTCTAATATTTAATGGATTCTATTATTATTTCTTATGTGGCTCGGACTTAGTGAAAATCTTTGCAATTACCGTGTAATGCTTTATAATTTTAAATTTCCAATAGACTTTCGATAGTATTGAGATCTGGCGACTGCGTTACCCATATCAAGACTTCGCAATTATTTTTGAAATACCTGTCTTTCACACTTAAAGATATGTCTTATATGTTGTTTTCGCCACTTAGTGGTTATTTTCTCATCTGCAGATGGAAATATGACGTTTTGTAAAATGTTCTTATATGTACATAAAATTGTCAATTCTGTATAAAAGAAAAACATTTACATACTTTTGCTCTTTTGGCCTTCGTACTAGCTCTACTCCATCAGAATCTTTTAGATTCGATTTGGGTATAGCAGAGAGAACCAGAGTTTTCCATTGGGTTACAGTCCAGTAAATGGGCCCAATTCGAGTTCAATTATAAAGATTTAAACGCTTTTGTATCATCTTTTAATTCTGGTTGTAATCTGTGAAGACAGATGAGAATGAGGATGAGACCTTGTGGACACAAAACGGTTCTTTTATGTTTAACAAATTATTGCTTGGTTTTTTTTTCCTCTAACTGCACTATATATATTTTTTTTTGTAACTTTTTTACAAGAAACGGACATAGTAAATTATCAAGGCTCACAGTATATAGCCTTGAAAATTAGCCTTAAAAAGAAATTGAAATATGTCGGCAAAAGGTTTACTATATCTAAATCTCTTATACAAAGAAGTATATGTAAAAAAAAATAACTGCACTTTGTTTACCAATCTCTTATGAATATAATCCAGTTATACTTCAAATATTTGAAGCGTCACTCTTCTTAAACTTATTGAAAGTATAGATTTGGTTGTGAAAACGCGCGTTCAATAAATTAGATTCACTTAGAAAAAGTAATAGAATTTTTTAATTTACAACCCGTTATTTGATAGTAATTGTACTAAACTGTAAGTGTGATTGATTTCTAATAATATTAAAAAAGAATTAAGTAAACGATTAAACTTTAGAATTGGAAATGGGAAGAGATAAACACTACAGTCCTGAAGCCAGGGGAATATTAAAAAGCTTCATAATGAAGGCAAGAGCTATAAAAAATGTGGCTATTCGTATAAAATGGTTCAAAACGCAATAAATTATAAGTTTCAGGCAGAAACTAGACGGAAAAACCAAAAATCACACCCCTTATGGAAAGAAAAATTGTGCGTCATGTAAAAAAAGACTCGTTTGCAACCTCTTTTTACCGTTTTTTATTTATGTTATTTATTATTTATTTTATATTTTTATTTATTATTTAGTCACAGCACAACAAAGATATTAATCTTATAAATGAAAGTGCTATGGGAGTACAGCAAAAAAAAAACCATTGATAACAATATTAAAGAATACATAGGGTTTTTAGTTTCGATGTTTTGAAACTATATCTTTTTTATGTTATTTATGTTATAAGTTTACCAAAATAAAAAAGTAAAATTTAGTAATCCCGTTTTTCAAATGTTTTATTGGTCCCAAAGATGTTAGATCTTGGTGAATCTATTTTATTGAACAGCACTGTATATACATATGTTCTCTTTATTTTTTAAAGTTTGGTGAATATTTCCATTAAAATGAAAATAATAGTAATGAGCAACTATTACCATGTTATTATCATATTTTGCAAGCAAACAGGAATCTGTGTTTTACCTTTGGCTGATACTGTGTACATGTGTTTATGTGAGTTTATGTGTAAGTGAAACTTTCAGGTTTACCTGAATTAGTATTAGTGTTAGTAAATATTACATAGGAGACCATAATCGTAAACAGTTTATAACGATTTGGTGTGTTAATGTCATATGCTACAGAGCGTTTATGCTTTTTTGAGATTTTATTATCTGATGTTATTACGATTTTTTTTTATTATTTTTTACATAAATACTTTAACAACCACACTTAAGCACAATTTTTGTTTATTTGTGTAGCTGTGTGTGATTGCGTATTTGATTATATTTCTAAGGTTGTACGAAGGATCAATCTTCTTAAACGATTAAAATCTTTGTATCTATGTATTATATCAGCTTTACGCACAATAGATAAATAAACGAATAACGTTAACGACGACGGCAATAACAATAAAATTAGAAAAAGTTCGATATATATGTATATGAATATACTATACTTGTATACACAGCAATAAAATTCTCTTTACTTTTTAATTTTTCTTTTCTTTCCTTACTTTTCGTTTTTTATTTTGATATGAAGTTTTTAATGTTATACATTTAGCTTGAACTTCAAAGCGCGAATATTTTTGAAGAATATGTTGTGTTGGAAAAAGATTTTCCATATAATCGCACAATACAAAACGATTATGATATTAGAGACTTATGTTTGAATTGATTTTATTGTAAAAGAGATCGATGTTTAGACTTACCATTGTAACTGGCAGGCCACCGGCTCCACCATTTGAATACGAATACGGTGATACCAAATAACCCATATTAAAACTAGACGCGTGTGATTCAATTTTACCTAGAATAGAAAGTATATGTTTCACTATATAATCAATTAAAAGTAATATAAAAGTTGGAACATAAAATGTTTAAATATTTTATTATTTTTAAATTAATATTTTGGACTGAAACTTTGTTAGGAAACAAAGTCTTGTCTATGTTAATAAAACTTTGTGGCAATCTTGTTGTGTATTAAATTGCATTCATACTCGTAAACATCTATCGTACAAAATTACGAGAAATTCTAACACTCATCGATGCGAAACTTCTACTCCCAGTAGCCAGAAAATAGAGAATTACTCGCATACTCCTGGCTTATTCATAGCAAGCGAATTATCTAGAAATTTAAAAGGTAATTGTACCTTTTACATATATATGTAGTGGAACGTTTTAGCAGAAATGTGATTTCAAGTTCCTCATCATGTATTGAATGTATACTGCATGTATTGTAACATCCGCTCTGTCACGTGCTGCATTAGTTTGGTGAATATATAATGGATAAGGGCAAAGTGTAATGTTAAAATCTCCGCACTACAGTTTGGATGAAATATTTTGTGGTACCCTTGAATATTTACTGCTAGTAAATGAAATTTGCAAGACACTATACAGAATCTTTAATTGCATAGTTCATATAAAATTAATTTTTTATATGAAATAAAAATTAAACATTTTAAAAAATATTTATATATAATTATTGTAAGCACAAATTGAGATATTAAAGTAATTTTAGTCTATTCAAATTTGGTAAGTAGTTTTCGAAA
>QOCX01000652.1:16927-31579 GCA_005959815.1 Sarcophaga bullata | reverse complement strand
AATATACATATACATTATAAATACAGTGATACATTATACATATACATAACATATAGCATACAGTATACATATACATATAACATATAATTACTAACACTGATAAATTAGCATATACATTACATATACATACTACAGTACATATACATATTCTAGCACAATATACACTATACCTATACAGTAGTACATATTGTACATGCCACTTATACAGTTACATAACCTAGACGTATTACCAATATACATTACATATAACATATACTCTACATATACACATTATACATATCATCTATACATATACATATACATATACACATACATTTTACATATACATTATCATATACATTCACTATACATATACATATACTATACACATACATATACATATACATATACTAACATATATTGCATTATACGTAACATATACATATACAGGTCATACATACAATATACACGTATACGTATACATATTCACTATACAATATACAATATCATATACTATATATAATATAACATATACATATAATAATTAGCATATCAGTATACATACATATACACGATATTACATATACATATACATATACATATACATATACATATACATATACATATACATATACATATACATCAGAGGTTACCAAAATTTTTTGGATTTGTATTACTGAGTAAGTGAGTGAAAATAAATTGAGTGATTTTATTTAATTACTGTCAAAGACTACTAACATTTGTCCCTCTATTTTTATTTTCCTTTCATCAGCATTCATTAAGTTATACATCTTTAACTCGAAAATTAGGGAATGTTTTTTTAGATATTTGGATGGAACTACTTTTAGTTCATAAATTTCCTCACCTGCTAATAAAACACCTTTTAATTTTTCCAAAAAAAATTCTTTATGTTTTTGTGAACATTTCCCTATCATTTAACTATCTTAAAATGTCATTTTAAAACATATAAGACATGGGATTTTAATAAAAGCATGAAATAGCTGAAAAAATATGTGCATTCGCCGACATGTGCACTCGCCACGGTCTCATCGACGGCTAAAAAAAAAAGAGCATAAGCAATGTGTGTGAATTCTCTCATAACAATTGTGCGTATAAGTATCAGAAATTATTTGTATGATTCGAATCTACTCATCTTTTTGAATACTCATTGCTGATCTCTGATGCATATATACGAAAACAAAAAAAAAATAGTTTTAAAACGCATAGGATGGTACATAGTTATGCATGAATGGGTAAATGTCAGTGTGAAGTGGTGAACATAAGTGTACAAGGTTATGGTGGTATATGTGATCATAGATGAATAATGGATTATGTATATTTTAGTGGTGATAATGAGTAGTGAGGTAGTAGGTATAACGAGTGACATGATAGGCGATGTAGTAGTACATACATGTATGTTGTTGTAAAATAATTTTTGTTGGTATTTTGCCGTTACTTGAATTTTGCATATGATAATAAGGTTGGTATGGTACGTACAGTAGGGTATAGGTTCAGGTATGGAGTGATATTGGCATTACGTATGTATGTTAGGTATAGTCGAGTAGTATATGTATCCTATATGCGTGATACGATGTACTATATATAAATAAGGTAGGGTAGCTAGTAGGTGATATAGTTAGTGATATAGTTATGGTAGTATAAATCGTAGTGGAATATCAGTAGCTAGGTATAGTGATACACAGAGACACGGTATTGAGAGACGGTATATATGCATGGGTAGGGTACAGTAGTGGGATAAGGTGAGGTAGTATGTGATGTAGTAAGTGATAGTATGTGAGTGTATATGAAATTGGTTTAGGTAGGTATGGAATTAAAGTAAAGGAAAAGGTAGTACGTAGTTTGATGTATTCATTGTGGGAACAGTACTAGAGAAATAGCTAATAATAAGTTGAATATCGTGTGAGGTAGTTTTAAAAAGTTCCCAATGGTCCCGTCGCGGGTGGGGAATCAGAAATCAAATGCAATTAATGGGATCAACTTACTATTCTAATGTGTATGATATGATTTTAAGTGGTAGGCAGTAGTATAGCGTGCATATAAACACACACATAAAAAGGAGCAAAAATCAACAACGAAATCAACAAATATTATCAAATCGATTTAATCAGAAAGCACAATATATCGATCTTTCTTGTTATTTTTGTTCAGTCTTTTTTGTCATTAAATTCATTCACACGCTTATTATTTACATACTTACGTACAGTGAACAGCAAAAGTCTAAGTACGACAATATATTTTAGCAATTTGTCTTACTTTTGTTTTGTTTTGTGAAAACCATAAAAAATTTGTTTGTTTTATAATAGAACAGAAATAAAATAATGAAATAAATATAAAAACTTTAAATTTTTATAGAAATTTTTGGCTAAAATTCATGAAATTGCTAAAATACTATTTTGCCGTAGTAAGACTTTTGCTGTTCACTGTATGTGTTATTATAGATCAGGGACTATGCTTATGCTCTTTTAGTTAGTCATCGACTAGACATTCCTTTTTTTAGGTTTACACTCAAAAAATATTCTAAGTAGTAAATATTTAAAAAATGGTTTTATCAAAATCCAATATCGTAGATGTTATCAAATGACATTTTAAGACATTTAAATGATAAAGAAAGGGAACAGCTTTTTATAGACATAAAGCAATTCTTTTTTGGAAAAATTAAAAGAATTGTTATTAGTAGGTGAGAAAATTTATGAACCAAAAGTTGCTTCCACTAAATATATAAAAAACATTGCCTAATTTTTAGAGTCAAAAATGTACAACTTTATGCATGTTAATAAAATGACAACATTTTACTTTGACATGAAATAAATAAATTCTCTCAAATTATTTTCTCTCTTTTACTCACTAATCAACAACCAGAAAAATTTTTATAGTTAAATAATTGTTGCTGTAATTGCAAATTATGTACAAGTTCTCTTAAATTTTTCTCTCGAAACTTGATCTCTGCTCTCTTTTTCTTTTCTCTTTTTTCTTCTCAACAGAGCTGACAGATACTTTTACTGTTTTATCCACATATTAAGGACAATAATTTCTTTAAAAATATTAAAATAATATTTTAACTCATAATACTGCGATATAAAATCTATTGTATATAATGAAGTGGTACCAAATTGTAATATATAAATAACAATTCTGAACTGATTTTTGAATTCTAGTTGCTCATATATTATATTATATGTATTGTGCTGACGACGCCTCAAAACATGACTGAACCAACTCCATTTTATCTTGCATAATTTCATTGCGAATTGTTGTTCCGCTTGTTCTTTGTCCGAGGACCAAAGCGAAAAGCGCCTAGCTTTTTTAAAATATTCCTCTCATGTAGCATAATTACAGCATCAATCAACGTATAGTCGATTATATTTTACATTTCAAGGGAGTTTAATTTTAGAATAAATTTGAGGCAATTCCCATTCCTTGTGTAGTGTTCATAATAAGTGATTAGCAAAACGACTTAACACGATAAAACATATTCCTAATATCTATTCATAATAATATGCTCTTGATAACCTTATGTCAGACAACTTGATGATGGAGCCTAGCGAAATCTATGAAGTTAAGATATAATGATGATCGTCATTTAACATTTAACTCCATTATGCTTCAATCTACGTGATAAGTGTAAAAACTAAACGTCTTGTAAAAAGATAATGTAAAATGGAAGGTAAGATCTCTTTAATTTCTGAATTTATTTAAAAGAGGAGACGCTACTCTCGTTCGTATCTTTTAGTGCATAACCACTAAATATTGCTAAATATTATGAAAATGTAGTCTTGAAGACATTCTTTTTAAATATATGTATAATAAAATTTAAGTTTTTGAAATCATTTGAACAGTCTTTTAATCTGTGTCTGACTAATCCCTAAAATTAGCCTTCTGTCGTCATATGTATCTCTTGATGAATTTAGAACAAATAAAAATAGGGACTGAGCACGAACAAATTTGGGCATTCTTCTTTTCTACTCTGAATGATAACAGGAATTACCATTGTATATATTACACAAGGAGAAGTTTACAAAAGGTCTAGACGTTTACAAAAGGATTCCCTTAAGATGTATGAATATTGTTTAATAGACCATATAACTAACGTACATTATGTCTAGACTGAACTTTGCATAATGCAAATTCAAGGGATACTGTTCAAGAAAAAAATTTAAGTAAGTAAAAACTTTTGGTAAGCCAAGAAATTTTAACATGTGGTACCAATACTTATGATTCCATTTTTAAATAACTGTACAAAATTAAATATATAAAACGTCCAATACTCCGTAATTCTAAAATGAATTAGCAAAATTGCACCCATATGTGAGGTAACCTTTCAACTATTTGACAATGCGACAAGTCTCACTCTTACTATCGTTAAAATTATACTTTTTTGCTATAGATGATATGGCTGAAGAAATTCCAAAACTAAAACCAATGCAAAGTAATTAGAGAAATTGGAGGAGGTATTCTACAAGCATACTTGGTCCATTACTTTATTTATTTATTGCCAGTTCCCAAATTGTGTAAAATAACCACGTTTGCAGATGACCCAGGCATCGTAACTGTTGGTATAATAATTATGAATGAATCCATTCGAAAATTGCGAGTATGATTGAACGAGATTGTTGTGTTTATAGAATATTTTAGTATATATCTTTACGAAACGAAATCCGTTCTAGTTGATTTTAATAACAAACCAACCAGTCTAGCATAGCAATAGGTGGATCTAAGCTGAGGGTGAGGTTTTTTTGCCAAAGTAATGAATAAGAGGATGTACTGGAGGTGGGGTGAGGAATGATTACAGAATGTGCTATTAATAGGACTGTCAAGGGTATTGCACGTTAGATTGCAAATTTCGGATAGTGAGTATCTCACTTGCTTCATTCATTATTGAGGTTATGCGAATATGATCCATTTGTTATCCTAATAAATTGCCCAGCGATAACGAGTTTTCATAGCAGCCACCTACGGGTAACGGTTTCGAAAGAATATTGTTACTTGTGCAGTAATATTTGTAGAAATTGATAGGACGATTTTCTACTTTTATTTTTATTTCTTTAATCCGCCATTGATCTGAGGTGTGAAGGCCAAGGCAAAAAGCATTGGTAGAACTTTTTAAGTGGCCGATGATCTTAAAGTTTCAAACTTTCGTTAGAATTTCATTATTGTTGCGCTCATACCAGAACAGAAGTTTGAATTGGCAGACCTCTTCGATTAAGCAAACAGACTATCAACTACCTTGGCTACCTTTAGTTATTAATGTGTATATAATAACAAACCACAATAAATTGCATTGCCAAATTTCTTCCATCTTCCATATTTCCAAGCCTTAAACTCCTTTTAATTCATTATTTATTCGAACTATGTTAAATCGGTATTTGTAATTATGTTTACTGTATTTGGTGTGTTTTATACGTATTTATACTTCAGTAGATGATTCAGTAGTGGTCAAAATATACAGGAACTTTCAAAAGTACAGTTTTAGACACAACTTAAGCACAAATTACAAATTATTCTTTTCGTTTTAGTAAGAATTCACGCTATACTTTTAAAAATTAAGAGAACATACATATAATTTGACATTTTGATTTTTTTATGTAACAATAAGCGAAAAAATGTTCGCTACGTAATTAATTGTAAAGGTTACAGGCAATAAATACCATTGTGTACTTTCGATTATACATACATACATAATTGGCCATTACAACCCTTCAGTCAGGATTACGGCCTAGCCTCTCACACCACTTATGTTGTGTGTGCTAATTTTATTCATGAGTGGCGGGACCTACAGTTTAAAGTCGATTCCGAACGACAGATTTTTTTGAGAAACTTTTCATGGCAATTTTATTTACTCTCAGAGTTTTTGCCAGAAATCTGCTGAGAGGAAGTCGCCGAAGAAATATTGTTTTCATATTTCGTTTTTGATGTCTGACCGGGGATTCGAACCCTGGCCTTTCGTCTAATAAGCCAACACACTACCTACTAGACTACGGCGACTTTCGAATATGCTTTTTTAAAATCACTTAAAAAAAATAAATAAATAATTAAATTAAAACAATGGTATTGCATTGTAGGTCTTGGAAAGAAGAATCAGGAATAAAAGTTAGGGTTGGAGTTATCAAAAAACTCTTACACTGGACTACCACTTAATGGGAAACTGTGCTTATCTATGACGATACAAATTAAATCTATACGATTCTGATGAAATAAAACTTGTAGGATAGACACAAAAAAGTTCAGAGGATCGTGTTCTGCGCTTGGTATTAGTCTATTGCATGGAATAATGGAGTGTTTAACGCACAGAAATATTTAACAAAACTGTACGTTTTTATATACAGTGGCTCAAACGTATGCATAAAATTATTCAAGTGCCGAAAAAAATACAAACGCCGCCATTTTCAAAATATACTAGTTCAGACTATAGCCAAACATATTTTATAAGAATCCATTTCGATTTTTACTTTCAGACACTCCTAACTTCTCAAATACTGGTCATCAGATTTTGAGGTGACTCTCTTTAGGCTGGCGTACCACAGCCGGACTTCACCATAATTAAAAAAAATTGTTTAGGAACAATCAAAACTCCTCTTTAAAATATAAAACGATTCACGATAAGTTAAATATATTGGACACATTTGTTTTTACGAGGACAACTATCCGAAGCACTTTATGAAACTGTAGTTTATCCACTTTTGTGCCAATCTCTTGCAGTCGATGCCTTTACGTTTGGAAGCAATAAGAAAAGCAAAAGGTTTTAGTTCCAAGTGTTAAAACAGTGCCTTTTATTTGACTGTCCAATTTTGCGTTTGACATGAAACTCGTTAATATTGTTTTCTTTTTTGTATTAAAAATATTTTTGAATAAAAAATGCTAAGTACTGTACATTGAATTGGAAAAATCGGCATTCGAATAATCTCATACCTAGTGTTCACTTATACATTTAAGCTACTGTACATATTTTAAACATTACAAAAATATACTGTGACGAACTAAATTATTGGCACATCAAGTCAGCTTCAAGACTGTTTTAGTGGTGTTGTAAAAGTGATTTGTGGTTAAAAAATATATTGGCTTAATAGAATGATGAATTTTCTAAAAAAAAAATTCAATTAAATGAACCCCAATATTTTTTATAAAATGTCCATTAAAAATAAAAATGGCCAAAAAGTAGCCAATTTTGCTGAAATGATGATTTACGGAAAGCATTAATTTTTTGTTTTCAATTGAAAAAAATTGCTAGAGTCGCAGCATCGAATGCTTGTTGATTTGTTGTTGTCAATTTCTTAAAAATTTAATTGTTTGTCTTTATATTCAAAAATGTCACAACACGCTATGTTTATTGTAAGAAAAGTTATGAAAGGTTATGAAAAGTTTTTACAAAAATTTTCAGAATAAAAACTGCACAAGTAATTGCCTCTTAACATGGAATTATATGTTCAAACATTCATACTCTCAAGCTTCTAAACAAATGGAGAAATAAATGAGTATTAAGCTGTTCAGTGTAGGTAGCCAAACCCTTGAAGTATCTAATTAATACTTTAAAAACTTTCTTTAAAAACTATGTCATAGTATTTCCAAAAACATTTGCAATTATTAACGATTTTTATTGTTACTGCCGAGTAATGAATGTTTAGCTCGACAATATTTTTGTGGTCTTTTTACTCTCTCTCTAATGTAAAATTTTTAGGTCTCAAATAGACGGATGAAGAAGATTTAATTTGAGAATATAAATAAGAAATCTTCCTAATCTTTCAAAATTCAAAATAGAATACACAACAAAAGCCAAAAAAAGAAAGTAAAAATAAATAAATAAATAAATGTATTTCTCGTTTGTTGATTTCTTTATTTTATTTTATATTCATTACTCATTCTTATTAACGCTACAATATAATATACACACTAGTATTCGCATAAACATATATATACATATATTAACGTATTATATATATACATATATTATATATATATATATATACTATATTAATTTAACAACGTCATATATCAGATACTATATACTATATATCTTGTGTTGTATATATATACATACACTGGCTCAAGTCTTATTTCGTGCAGATGAAAACGACACATTTCTTCTTTATAGAATTAAACTAACCAATGAATTAGACAAACAAAATTTGTTTGGAGGTTTTAGAGATATATTCTTATAACAACAGTCTAATGAGTCCAAAATTTAATATTTTGTGGCTCAGGATGAATAAAAAGTTACTAGTGGCGTAAAGCCATATACTGAGCCCCCAAAATAGCACTTAACAAACCAAACTGTCAAACACGGGTGTTGGCCAGTGTGATGCTGTTGGAGCTTGTATGCTGCCTCTGAGATGGCAACATCTTGTTTTTATTGGGAAGGAACAACTGAACAAAGATATTGTATTTTAAACATATTAAACAGTTGAATTTTGCTACAAAGTGCCGATTGCCTTTGGTATACGCGCAATCGTTTTTCGGTACTACCAGGACAATGACCCGAAACATAAATTCCCAGGTAGTTGTACAAAATTACAAAAAAAGTAGGTTGATATGAAATTCGCAACACAGGTAATGAAATCCCTCCCTCACAATCACCGACATCATAAAATGTGAATACTGAAAATTTTGTGACGCACAATATTGCTGGAATTTTTGGCGAAATTAACAGCGAAAGCAGATTAGTAATCGTCAACTGAACTTGAAGTCTGCTTTGGTGGAAGAGTGGAACAAGATTTCCAGCGAAACGACTAGAAAACTTGTTGCTTCGATGGAAAATCGTCTTAAGGATGTCATAAAGCAGAAAGGAGGCCATACCAAATATTAAACCATTACCCAAATAAGTTTTTTCTAAGACTGCTGGCAGTGCACGAAATAAGCTGTGACTTAAATTTTTTATGTATTTTTAGTTTTCTTTATTTTACTTCTATAAATATTTAAAAACAAAAACATAATATTTTAATTTAAATAAAAAAATGTTTTTATAAAAAATGTGCATTTATATTTTTTTGATTTTACGCTTAGCTTTTTTGCTGTAAGCGTTCAAAGTTATATTTTGCAAGTGCACGAAATAAGCTGTGAACCACTGTACGTACCTACGAACGTAAAAATGCATGCAACCCAATTGTACACTGTATGCATTATTCAAGCAAAACACGAATTAGCCGGACTTTATTTTAAAACGTTTTAATAAATTTTTAAGGTATTTAACACATTGGAAATCAAATTCATTTAATAAGCCAAATGTAAGTTCTTAAGATATATTTTCACTATTAACACTCCATGAGATGGCACTTCTAATTCATGTTTTCTACGTAGAGGAATTCAACAATATTATTCAGCTAAAACTCGAACTAGCACTTCTACAAAAATATTTATGCGACATTGTAATTACTTTAAATTAATGTGTGTATAGAATTATGTACATCAATACATCTATTTGCCTACAGTCTTGTTTGTTTTGTCATCAATGGAATTCGATAAACGATAACCATATAGTAGAAAAAAATATAAGCCACAAACGTTGTCTATAAAATACGCACCATATTGCCAACCGAGATGAATGTAAATATATTTGTATATACTATACTCTTTTTAAAAATATTTATACACACACACAAATAAAGGTGAACGTTGCTTGATACATGCACTCGGTGGTGCAAAGTGGAACCAATTGATGAATATGTGACCATAAATCAGAAAAAGAGTTTGGGTTTATTGATTGCTTCTGATTTTGCTTCTTATGGGATACTAATAGAAAAAATATGGGTTTTGTAATTATCGCACTAAATCCAGTAGCAAAACGTTGTCAGCGCTGCCATTATATTCAACATCCATCCACGATTAATTTATTTTTATAGGCATAAATGTGACCTGAAAAAATTAAATTTTTTCAAAAAAGGCTCTATGCTACAATAATTTTGTTCTAACATTTAATATACGATAAATAAAGAACTAAAGGTGTCGACAACTACAATCTTGTTAAATTATTTTCAATTATTTCACTTACTTTTTGTAACATTATTTGTATTTCTATAACACGGTCAAAACTTCGGAACGAAACGCAAATAATACTGCAATAACACATACAAATTTTACTTCAGATTTCTTTTCGCCACTGAACGTGAATAACTGAAAAAATACAAAGAAATGTTTCAAAAATTAAATTGAATCTATCTCCCAACTGTCAAATTGTGTGTAACAAATTGTTAAGACTGTGTTCTTGCCCATCACTTCATTGTCATTATTTACTCTCACAATGGTAAGCTTCACGTTGCCTTTTTTTTCAATAGAAAAGCAATAGCGTAAATAAATTAAAATCATAGAATAATTTCGGCGTTTGTAAATTTGCTTTTAATTGTGACGATATTTGTTCTCAGTAATTCTTCAAGCTATACATGATTATCAAACACAGATTTTGATTAGAGAATATTAATCGTCGTTCAGTAGTTCGGTTAGTGAGTAATCGTATTAGTTATGGTTATTTTTGTTGAACCTAATATCGGTTTCTGTAGACACAACTAAAACTCAAATATACAGATATCTTATACAAATCTATTTTTACGATTCTGAATTCATTCAAAACTGACTTATTTAGCATATCTTGCATGGACATGAAATCGGATAAAATAGGGATGTTATAATTTTATAAACTTTTATTGTTTATAGCAAATACATATATTCAAAGGAACGTTTTTGAACAGATCTTTAAACATCAAAACTAAGATGTACCTATGTATGTATGAAATACCTTTAAGTTCGATTTATCTTTGAAATTGTGCAATTTTTTCAATTCACTTAATTTCGAGGAATATTTACATACATATGTATGTTTGTTCTCTGTGGATACATTCTTCATTCTTTTATTCACTTGGCTCTCCAGTGCGACGTAACTCACCATAACGTTGATGTTTCTATTCCTCTTTTTCTTTTTTTAAGTTGTTCTCTGTTTAGGTTCGTTGTTATTTTTTTATTGTTGTTGGTGGTTCATTCTGTTGCTGTTGTTGTTTTTCTCTTATACGTTGCATTTATTTATATACCTGTTGAACTGTAAATGCTGGATATGGCCAGTTCGTTCATTTGTTGTTTATTTTTGTTGTTATACTCTTCAACGCCTTGAATTACATAACAACAACAACAACAACTCCAAGAATAACGTATAACGACGCCATGACGTCGTCATCACTGAAGCCCTATCGTCACTAACAAGAGTCTAAAGCATAGTCTTAATTCTAGATACAAAATCATCATTATCAGCATTTGTATTTATTTTTTATTTTTGGTTTTGTCTTGTACAAGAGAGAAACAGATATTTTCGTATGTTGAAATGTGTGTACGTACAGTGTTGTTCAAAAAAAATAGATTCACCTCTTCAAAAGGTTTACTATATCTAAATCTCATACAAAGAAGTATATGTAAAAAATAACTGCACTTTGTTTCCAATCTCTTATGAATATAATCCAGTTATACTTCAAACATTTGAAGCGTTGCTCTTCTTTAATTTATTGCAAGTACAGATTTGGTTGGGAAGGCGCGTGTTTAATAAAATAGATTCACTTAGAAAAACTAATAGAATTTTTTTAATTTTCAACCCGTTGTTTGATAGTAATTGTACTAAACTGTAAGTCTGATTGATTTCTAATAATATTACAAAAGAATCAAGTCAACGATTAAACTTTAGAATTGGAAATGGGCAGAGGTAAACGCTACAGTCCTGAAGTCAGGAGAATAATAAAAACTATAGAAAAATTTTTGCTACTCGTATAAAATGGTCCAAAATGCAATAAATTATAAGTTTCAAACAGAAACTAGACGGAAAATACCAAAAGTCACACCCCTTATGGAAAGAAAAATTGTGCGTCATGTAAAAACAGACCCGTTTGCAACCTCTGCTGCCAATAAAAATTCATATTTCCACTCCAACGATTATAAGGGTTTTACTGAGAAATAATTTAAAAGCCAAAAGTAGCAGAAAAGTTCCATTGTTGTCTAAACAACACCTAAACAAAAGATTAGAATTTGTAAAACAGCAATACAAATTGTTTAACTCTGACAGAAGTGTTTAGACTTTAAGAAAACCCCCGAACACTGAACTCCTTCCGCAGTACACCAATAAAATCATTAAACATGAAGGAAGGAGTATATTGGTATGGGCATGTTTTTCCTACAATGGCACAGGCCCTCTATTTGGAATAGGAGGAATAATGGATGCCATTTATTTCACCAATATACTCAACGAAGCCATTATCCGTTATGCTGAATGGGAAATGTCTCATCGATAGGTGTTTTAACAAGATAATGACCTGAAACACACAGATTGGTTTCAGAATAATGACGTCGAGGTTTTGAGCTGGTCGGCACAACCGCCGGACTTAAATTCTTTCGAATATCTATGGGAAATTGTCAGAGCAGATCCCGAGGAAAAACACTTCAAAAAAAGACAGTTATGGGAGTTAGTGAACGACGGTGAAATATAATATTATTATTTATATATTATTATTACATATTATTATTATTATTATATATTATTATATATTATTATATATTATTATTACATATTATTATATATTATATATATATTATTATTATAATATTCCAATGGAAAGAAGTCAGGGACTTGTTGACTCTATGACAAAACGGTGCCAGCAGAAATAAAAAATAAAGGTTATTCCACTGATGTAAATAACTATTTTACTGATGTAAATAAACTGTAGTTAACAATAATTATTTAGTTTGAATGCTAAAATTATTTTTTTTAGAACACCAAACTTAGTGAATCAATTTTTTGAACAGGAAAAAATTGCTGATTTGAACCCTATTAATGAATACATAGGTTTTTTAGTTTCGATGTTTTGAAGTTATATCTTTTTTATATTATTTATCTTATAAGTTCACCAAAATAAAAAAATAAAATTTAGTAAGCACGTTTTTCTAATGTTTTATTAGTCTCAAAGATGTTAGATCATGGTGAATATATTTTATTGAACAGCACTGTATGTATAGCTGAATGAAAGAATTTTACTTTTATGTGCTACACAAGGAATAAGATTTCTTCAATTTATTGTTGTTCTCTTCGTTGTTTTTTGCTTGTTCTTTTCAGTCAGAATAGCCTTGACAACAAAAGAAACGTATAAGAAAATTCCATACTATAAATTTATTTAATTAAATCGGCAATTTTTACACATTCCGACTTTTACCCATTCTATCCAAGGCCACGCTAAGAGTATTGAAACAATTTATCAACATTTTGGTATTTTATAGCGACTATATATCGATACAGATACGTTCGTTGTGGGGTGGTGAGTTAGAGGGTAGTGTAACAAAGCGTCTAAATAAGAAAAACTGCTTAAACTAATAAATTTGCTAATTAATAGATCATTTCGTGCGTTCATGACCGGATTAAATAAAAAGAAATTAACTTGGACACTTAAATGACAAATCAAAAAATAAAAATGAATACTATACTTTATATTCCGTAAGCAAATGTCGACTTTTTCAACAACTATCAAAAATTTAATTTAGAAAGCAATGAAATAATTCCAAAACTAAATAAATACTAAATTTGTAATTATAGAACTTTTCCATTGGTATGGTTTTAAGAAAAATTAAAAAAAAAACGAGAAAATAAGAGTTAAAAAATGTTTAGAAAATATCCAAAAATATTTGTTGAATCAAATAATCGTTTAATTTCATACACTAATTAATGGAATGTTTAAAGCAGAGATCAGTAATGAGTATTCAAAAAGATGAGTAGATTCGAATCATACTCATACTACTCATATTCAAAGTTTGAAGTACTCATCATACTTGACACTACGCATGATGTTTTTGATTTCTACTTTCCATATCTCAACATATCCAAGAATCACAAAATAAGTATGAATCGCATACGAACACTACAATATTCACTAGAAGGTTGTGTATTTACTCTGCTTACTGCTCTGTCTGTTTTGCTTGTGTGCCTTTTTTCTTTTTTTTTTGTAAATCAGGGGTTACCAAAATTTGTTTGGATTTGTATTAGTGAGTAAGTGAGTGAAACTAAATTGAGTGATTTTATTTAATTGCTGTCAAAGACAAATTTTAGTAATTTACGCTAATTTGATTTTCCTTTCATCAACATCCATAAAGTTATACGACTTTTGGTTCATAAATTTCCTCACTTACTAAAAAAAATCCTTTTAATTTTTCTAAAAAAATTGCTTTATGTGTACAAAAATGACTTAAATGTCTTAAAATGTCATTTTGGAACATATAAGACATTGGATTTTAATAAAAGCATTTTTAAAATATTTAATACTTAAAATAATATTTGAGTGTAAATTTGTGTAAACGGTCTGATCGACGACTAAAAAAAAGAGCATAAGCAATGTGTGTGAATTCTCTCAGCACAATTGTGCTATGAAATGGTAATCCCTGCTGTAAATTTTGATGAATGACTCGAATCACTGGAATCATTTATGAGTATTATAAGTTTTTTTCAAAATTTATGAATCTGAATGAATAGGCGTATGAATCAAACATATTTCGAATGTTATGAGTTCGATGTCAACGTTATAAAACTTGTACTCACTTTTGCCAGATTTTTTCCAGCCCTCATCCCCATTTCCATTTTTTATCCCCAAATACTGTAAAAAATTATTGATTTTTTAATTTAAAATTACATATTATTGTTGAATTAAATAT
>QOCX01000652.1:0-16904 GCA_005959815.1 Sarcophaga bullata | reverse complement strand
TACTATTTTAATTCAAATCATTTAAATTCATTGTTATTCCATTTAGTCAAAAGTAAAAAATTAATTATATTAATACAAAATTTAATATTAAAAATGCGTTATTTAAATACTAGTAGCCAATCTTGACTACGTCAAAAATTTCGGTATCAAAGTCTTCCGAATTATTAGCTTCAGAAATTTTATTGTATATTGTATTTGAGTTAAAAAGTTTCAACATTTCAGGAGATGGTTTGAACTTTTCATAGAAAATTGAATTATTTGTAATGTTTGTGTTTAATCTAAGAAGAGCTTCTAATAGTTCATATTGTATTTTATTTCGTATTTTTGTTTTACTAAGATTCATTATTGAAAAAAGGCGTTTAAAGCAAGCATTACTTGTTGGTACACAATCAGCAAGCTTCTTGAATGGATATGAGTCAGCAGAATCTTTGTTCTTGACATTTTAGCAATAGAACTAAAATTGGGTTGATCCATTGAATTACAGCATACACTTGGAGACAATTGCTTATTTGTTTTAAAAAACATCATATTTGTTGGAAAACGTTTTAACATTTAAATAACAAGATTTTTCATATATAAGAAGTAGGCCTTTCTAATTTCTGAAGATTTGTGTATTTGAGCATTAAATTCATCTTTAAAATCACATCCAAAATCCATAGTGTCTAAAGGCAAGAATGATCTCTAGAGCTTCTCTAATTTTTTCCAAATCCTATTCATCATGTAAATTAGAAATTATTACAGGCTTTAAAATTCTCGATAAAAGCAAGAATAGAGTTATTAATAGCTTCTCATAAATACTCCCAGCGTCAATTTTATTGCTTTGAAAATAGATATTTAATCTATTAAATTCATTTAGAACTGGACACATAAATAATAAATATAGTCTGTTTTCCTCGTTACACATTAGTCGGTAAATAATTTGAGCTGTTTTTTTCCGCATCTGTTGTTGCTATTAAAGAAAAGTGATACTTCAGTTCTACCTAGTGTTCGAGTACCCTTTTGATGGCTAAACCATGAGAAAGCCACCTTGTCGATGATATTTGAACCAGTTTTCTAAATTTAATTGAATCAGTACCAGTGTTTAACAGATCAAACACTCGCTTGTACTTTATGCTTCTTAATGGACTATTGCTAAAATAATTAAACATTTCTCTTACTAAAAATTCGAATTCTGGTGGAAACTGTTTAAAAGCCTCTGAACAACAAAAGTACAATGAGAGACAGGTGCACTTTACAATAATTATTAATTGGAATTATTGTTTTTTAAAAGAGTATACAGACTTTTTCGTTGACCGCATATATTATTCGCTCCGTCAGTTCCAATGGCTAGAATATTTTCCGATTTCGGTCCAACTTTATTTAGATAGGTAGCTAGAACTTCGTATAATTTTTCAGCTGTCGCCTCTTTCACCAAAAACAATCATAAAAAATCTGTTAGAATGTCGCATTTTTCCTTGTTAAAGTACCGCACACAAATACTCATCCACTTATTATTGGAAATATCCGTTGATTCATCAACAATAATGGAATGCATTTAATTCCCAATATCACTCACTAATTTTAATAAAATAGCAGGTGATACTGCATATTTGATAATAGCACTACATTTTGTGAGGTGAACAAATTGATGAATGTCTTGCTGTAAAAATTGCTATTTTCATATCAATAATTTTTGAGTTCGTTGTAAAGTTGTTGTAATAAAATCTTATTATAATCGAAAATTAATTACCATAGTTTTCTAAAATATTCTTTGCATAGAGATCATCGAAATTCTTTTTGTGTTTTGTGGTCTTAGCATGTCTTATGAGATCTTTTTTTTTGGAATTTTAAAGACGTCTTACAGGCAACACCAAGAACAATTTTCAAGATTACTTGTAATTTGGTAAGATCGTTGGGCATAACTGACTGATTTTATCCAACCTGAAAACAAATATTTAAAACTTTATTAAATTATTTATACATATATCGCTTTAATTGCTTACCTTGCGTCCAGTCTTCGTATTCCCAGGAATTATGTTTTTTCTTGCTAGTTTCATTACATTCAGACGTTTTCAACGGTTTTTAATATTGCTTTTTTATATTCTTCTTTCACATCAGCTAACACAAAATTTTAGGATTGCCATTGTAAAATTTAGCACAACTTCAGAATTGTCAAAGTATAAATTGTATGAAAAAATGTTTTTCAATATATTCAAAATATACAAATCTATAGATTTTTATCCCCCAAAATTCCCCAACAGATTTGGTTTTTCCCTAAAAATCCCAAAATCTTCTAACCGAAAATTTCGTCCCCATTGGCTAAAAAATCCCCTATTTGGGGATAAATCCCCTAATCTGGTAGCACTGCCATTATAAGTACTGGCATCAATGCTTTAGTGAGTACGAATGTATCAAAGTACTCATACTCAAAATTTCATGAGTACTTATGAGCAGCGAAAAAGTGATTCATTGCTGATCTCTGGTTTAAACATATATAACAGGAAAATAAGAAAAAAATAAAATAAAATAAGAGCATAAAACAAAAACAAAAGGAATACTAAAACAGGAATTACCATTTCATAGCACAATTGTGCAGAGAGAATTCAAACACATTGCTTGTGCCCTTTTGTTTAGTCGTCGTCGATCAGACTGCGGCGAGTGCACATGTTAACGGATGCTGACATTTTTTTTCTGGTGTACACTTAAAAAATATTTTAAAAATGCTTTTATTAATATCCAATGTCGTACATATTCTTAAAGGACATTATAAGACATAATACGGAAAGGGAAAAGCTTTCTTGTAGACATAAAGTAGTAGGCGAGGAAATTTATGAACCAAAAGTAGCTACTACTAGATATCCAAAAACATTCCCTAATTTTTGAGTCAAAGATGTATAACTTTATGCATGTTGATGAAATGAAAATCAAAATAGCGTATAATACTAACATTTTTCTTTGACAGTAAATAAATAAATTCTCTCAATTTGTTTTCTCTCTCTTACTCGCTAATACACAACCAAAAAAATTGGCAACCCCTGTACTCATTGTTGCCAATTTGACATTTTCCCGTCAAAACTGACATTTCTGCAATTCCAATTGCGGGAAAAAATGTTTTCTAGCGGTTAGCGTGAAATCTGGAGTTTTTACAGCGCTTTAATGTGTTTTTTTTTAAAGTTGAATTATATGGTATAGGTAAGAAAATATTCAACCATGTATTTGTATTCGACAGTCGAAGAACGGTTAATAGAATAAGCACAAAGCAAAAATCGACAACTTAAAGTGCTAATCTATTTCAAATGAAAGTGAAGTGTTGTGTTGAAAATAAGAAGGCAGAAAAAAAATCGAAGAAGTAAGTACAAAAAAGGATAAAATTTTTACAACATAAATTATATGAATGTAATTTTAAAAACTACATTTAAATTGAGTTTGCCTTTAAATAGTTATGGCACCGCAGTATCCACAAAAATTTCGAAACGATTGGCTGGACCATTGTAAGCTAAAAGGATGGCTAACAAAAAATGAAAAAGATCAGACAAAGAGTTTTTGCAAGTATTGCAAATGTGCCTTATCCGGAAAGTTAAGCGATTTAATTAATGACGGAGAAACCCAAAAACCTAAAACCACAGGTTCATGTTGGCGGATCTTGACTTTCAATCCATGAGAGCTGAAAGCTCCAAAAATTTGGAAATTGTATTGGCACTATATACTTGCCAACATTCGTCGACCAACTCAGTGAATCATTTAACAGAATTGTGAAAAGCCCATTTTGAAGACGGCAAACAAATACGGATGCACAGAACAAAATGCACAAACATTACTAAATATGTTTTGTCACCGTATTTCACGACCAATTACGAAATGATATTGGCGATTCGAAATTTAGCCTCCTCATTGATGGGTCAACTGACGTTGGAGTAATTAAACTTTTAGGTAAATTTATGTTATAAAATTGTTTCATTTATTAATAAACTAAAATTTTTTTCTATGAATTGTAATAATATAATTTAGTACAACGAAGGTGCTAAAGTGGAAAATGCAGATTCAGAAGGCATTGCAAAAGTTGTAATTGATGATAAAAAAATAATTGGTAATAAAAAGTGTTTTCACGGAGCTAAAGAAATACGTTCCGAATTTATTTTTAATCAAGTGCGTGTGTCACTCAATTCAATTTGCTATTACAAATGCTTGGAAAAATTATATGCTAAATTACCTTGAATTTTTAGTTATTGAAACGTATAATTGGTTTTCGATAAGCTACACTCGGCAACAAAGTTACAAACACATTTTTCAAGCCATAAATGATGAAAAGGTAGAACTTAATGGTTTTAATTATTTAAAAAATAAATTATTTTTATTTACTATTCTTTTTGATATAGATGCCATTAAAAATTACTAATTTTTGCGACACTCGGTGGCTGTCAANTGAAATTGGTCTATAATTCTTATAATGTATGTTTCAGTTATACATTATACATTAGATTAATGGGTCTATAATTCTTATAATGAATGTTTCAGTTATACCTTATAAGAATTATAGACCAATGGGTCGAACTAAAAACGCATTTTGGAATTGCCAAAAATTATTGTCTTTTTAAAACCTATATTAACCAAAATACAAATGTTGAACAAAAGCTTTCAGAGCCAAAACGCAGATCCTACAAAACTTTCAGATGATATGAAAGTTTCTATTAACTTCCTTAAACAGTTTGTTTTAGAGCCTGCAACAGAAATTAACATTTTTACTACATATTTCGAAAATCAAATTTGTTATAACCTCTATTTGGGATTTTCTTTTGAAACATCTTTAAAAGAATTTAGAAATGAAGTCGATAGTCAAACAGAAGCAAACTTAAGACATAATTGCGTGAACTTTGTTGTCCGTTTAATATTACAATTGAAAAAAGGTATCATCAGTTATTGACCAATTAATAATTTCTTTTACTGCTTTCAGGTTACCATAAAACTTTAAAATGCTAAAAACTATAAATTTGCTTTCAGTTGAAAATGTTTTAAAAGCTAATAAGGATAATATAATTCCACGTCTATCCTTATATTCAAAAAGTAAAGATTTAATTGATGCTATAAACTCTCGATATAAAAATATTGTATATATTAAATGGAATGAAGCGACGTCGACACCTAACTTTTGGACTGAAGTTTATAACTACAAAGACTCTGCTGACAATAACCCCTTCAAAGAATTAGCAAAATTTGCATTGGACGTTTTGTCATTTCCGTGGTCTAATGCAGACGTTGAAAGAGTGTTTAGCCAACTCAACCTAGTTAAAACCAAACTACGAAACAGGCTAATAGCCAGTACAGTCAATGATGTGCTTACTTTTAACGCAACATTTAAATTTATATACATTTTTTATTAAAAAATTTTAAGAATTCTTAAAAAGCTTAATTCTAAATTAAAATATATATACATATTTCTAAATCTTTCCAATAATTAAAGGAAAATGGAAAAATTAAACCAATTAAAAAATTTTAAAATACAATTTATTGAATTTTGTGGTTTCTTATTTTTATTTTTTGAAATATAATTTTTTGAAAACGAATTCAATTTTAATTATAGATACGGTCTTTAACTTGAGAATAAATGTAGCATTGATTATGAATTTCCAAAATCTGTTCTAAGAGAAGTAGGTACAATGGCCACTTATACACAAAATGCTGAATACCTAATTTTGTTTGTAAATGATTAAAAATTATTGAAAAAACAATTCAATAAAAAATACATATGTGTAATTATTTACATTTTTATTTTATTATTTACATTATTTTATTTTTTTATTTATTTACTTCTGGCAATTTTTAAAGCCCTATTTGACGGGAAATTGTGAAAAAAAATTGGCAACACTGTCTGTACTAAAACCACTGTACCTTGTTAGAAGAAATACTGACTATGAAGCTCCTAATAACCAGAAAAAACAAAAACGTAAGAAACTTGTGTTTATATGTATGTAGGAGTAACGACACGTATTTTGTGAGTGTTGCGCGCTCATCATCAAATACATCAAATGCTTCATCAATACAGTGGCGGTGTGTAGTGGAGGTGGGTGCTGAAATGAAAGTGAAACCCAAATTGAAATCAAATTATTGTTTCGATCCCGTATATTTACATATGTATGCATGTGTATCTGGTCAATTTTTAACCCCTTTCTACAGTAGTCTTACTTGCTTTAAGAATATCTACACATGCACAATCGCTCACTAAAAAGAGGCTATAAAAATGGGATTGAAAACGAACTTGATGATTTTAGAAACCGCCAGCCAAAAAAAAAACAACGCTCAAATTTACATATATACAGTCTCTCTGGCATCCATATAAAAACTAACTACAAGCCCTAACAAGATACAAAATGATAAAAAGAAGTTAACAATACTAATATATATATGTGTGTGTGCGTGTTTTAATTGTTTATATGTACAATTTTAACACGTTCACGATAATGACATTCGTTAGCGTTATTTGATGTTGGTGCCGTGGCGGGGTAGCTATCGCAACTTTGTCTGGTGCTGCGTCAAGATGGTTGCTTAGCAGCTCTTTTTTTAAAACTGGTCGTGCGTTTTTAGGATTCCACGAAAACCTATTAGTTGTGGATCCCAATAAAGAACCAATTTAAAACAAAAACTCCAGTAAGAGCCAAAAAACAGAATAATTCTAGGACCACAATAAAGTTGTCCAAGAAGACAATGCCTTACACCAAAATTCACACGTATTTCTTTTTTAAATTATCCAAATGGCAAGATGAAATTTTTTCCTTTTGACTAAATTAATTCAATAATTTTAACTGAAATTAATACAAATTTTTCGTTTAACAATAAAAAATAAAATGTACTAATTTAATACAGGAGAAAGAATTTAAATTTCAGTTCGATCAAAACATTTCTCCATCCACATTAATCAATTAATTTTTCTCCTAATGGAAAAAATCATTAATCAAATGAAAGTATAAACAGATAGAGCGGATGTCAATTACAATGTTCTAGTATTCGAAATTTATTTATAGTTGGATAAGTAAAAATTCTTTTTTAAATTTTCGAATGCTTTCCAAATGAAACATGCATTTATGAACACAAATTTCTAAACTTTATTGCAAAAAAAAAAAATATTTCAATTTCAATTTTTTTTTGTGCAGTTTAGCAAAAATTTTTCTAATACTTCCCATTAATTGTTGTTCATATGTTTTACCGAGGTATTTGACAGCTTACTTGCAGTTAATTCCAAGTTGATTGACATTTGTAGGAGTTTCAAGGTTTTACTCATTCACTGTTCATTTATAAACCCAATAGCTTTCGTTGTTTTAACTCCATACAATTAGATGGATGTATGGATGGATGTATTCTCAGCTCTACAGCTGACAATGTTTCGGTTTTGCTTTCAAAGTTAATTCAGCCTTTCACAATTTAGAGATTACTCTTACATAAGTCCTCCTGGTCATTTTGCGCATAACTTCAGCAAAAGGAAGTTGTTTACTTTCACCATAATATCCACACAGCTCTTTCTGATTTTTTCTCTAATTGGCAACATATTTAAGAAGACCCTAATTTACATACATGTATTAATATAACAACACCGTACTCTAATTCATTAATCTCTGCAGTTATTATTAAAAAAAATGTTCCTCATATAAAACGAAAGCGGAATGGAGTATCAGTCGGTTGAAATTTAAAAACTTTATTTCTTTAATTCTTTTTTATTTTATCTTTATAGTTTATTTCCTTTTTATTGGAAAAAAAACTTATCTATGTGCGTTTAGATGGTTTTAACAGTTAAAAAGAGTAAGGGCCATTATTACAACTTCCAATTAAAGGTTGGTTTAGTTAAAGGTAAATTTAGCTTAAGTGAACTTTAAAGTAACCTAATGATAAAATAGAGTTAACCTTTTCAAAAACATGGCAGTGCAGGAGCAATGTCGATAAAACTGCTCAATTATACAAGTTTTTTAAAAGGCAGTGGCAACGGTGGGCTTCGTCTTTTTTTCTTTTTTTTTTTGTATAGGCTCATTTTGTTTAAATTTGAAGTTGCCGTATTGTAAATAATATATAATATGGCAATTTCAAACATAAACTTAACTTTAAATGTTACCGGCAGGATAACCCTCCCTTTAGCTTAAAGCTCACTTCTACCCTATCATCCACTTATAATAATGAAAAACAATTTATCTGCCGCTTAAGTTGTAATAATGGCCTTAAAATTGTTAACAAATCAATTATTTTCAAGACTGCAGCAACTAAATAAATAGCTGTTCTGTAATTTTTACTATTTCGAAATACAATAAAATTACACTTTTGTGTCAAAAAAATGTCTCAAAATTTTATGAAATTAGAAAGAACTCTTGCGAAAACAGTAAGAACAACAATAAATAAAAATCAAAATAATTATTTTATTTTTACAAGAATTAAAAAAATTGGCCCCTTTGAAATACATATTGCCATTACAAATAGTTATGTATTGCTGTTATTGTAATTTAATAAGAAATGTAAATAATCAAGAAATACAATTTTTTTTCAAACAAGAAAAACGAAAAATAAGATTCAAGTGATTATCTTAGCGGAATTTAAGAAAAATAAATCCCTAAAAGTATTCCAAAATCAATATTTATTGAAGGACTCTGCAAATACGAAAAACACCATTTTCTTGAATTAGTTGCCTTTTTGAAATATCGCTTAGTAATATTTTTCCCCCATACATAAAATTATTTTTTTTAATGTATTGATTTTTGATTTTATAAAACTATTACTCCATCGCTATGACGTTTTTTTGTCAAATTTTTGGCATTCATTTTCAGCCAATTAATTGTACTTTAATTTAAAACAAAAACTTTGCTGCGGCTAAAGCGTTAATTTGCTATACATATAAATACTTACTAAATACTGGACTGTGATCAGATCGCGATGATATTTTACCACTTTTTTCCTAAAACAAAAATTTTAATTGTTAATTTAATTTTAAACAATCATTCTATTCTATTCTGCGAAAATAAAAGCACCTTGAAAGATTTATTTGACTTTAGCATCGGGAACAAAAGTTGCTACAATTAAGTAATAAGTTAATGTTAATGCAAAGTGTTCCTAATAGACATAAAAACTATTTGCGCTTATTTTTTTTTAATTTCGCAAACTTGATAATTTAAGGCTATGATAACCAAACGGAAACAACCACATAACAATTTTATGAACTTGATAATACGTCTTAAACCTGATTTTGTACGGTCTTGTTTTTTCTTTCTTTTTGCGGTTTATAAAAATATCAATCAAATTATAATAATTGAAATTATCGATTATTGTTTTGTACTTTATATATAATTTAGATTTAAGTTGAAATTTTTTTGCAATCAAAAGAGGATTCTTGTATATCTGACTACTAGAACTGGTCATCGACTGAAAGATAACTAAAGAAGAACTTCACTAAATAGGCGCAAGGAAATTAGCACTATCATGTGACTGATCATGTGCAATTTTGATTGAGTTTGACGGAAGAAATGAAACATTTTGAAAAGTTTTGTTTGTATAAACTGAGTACATGCACATGCTTTTTTTAATCAGATACCTAACGGCTTTATGGTTTGCTAAGGTTTTGATTTGTTTTCGATGACAGCGAAAGACTATATTCGTACTGTCCTCACCTAAAGTTATTGCTTCTATAGTTTGAAGTGCATTGTCGAGGGCTGCAGATTTTCAGTGGCGAGCAGAAGTGAGTGCATATTTACGATACTGAGTTTCGTCATCCATAAAAACAAAACCATACAAGCAAATAAAAAAAAAATTTTATTTTATTTTTATTATTTTATTCGTAACAAATAACAGTAAAGAAACAATAATTGATGAGATGAATTCAAAGAGTTTGAAAGAAAAAACGAAAATAACCAACATTAACTCAATTTTGCACGTTTTATAAATTGCACATATTTTCGCTCTCCCACTTCTCTTATCAGCAGAAACCATGAAGATTTACCGTTATGCTTGTCTTTATCTTATTTATTCTTCTTTGTAGAGCAGTTTAGAACATGTTTCTTGTGAATCAAAGCACATTACAATCATATTTAAAAACTTTTTATTTTTTGCATAAAAATGAGGAAAATATCTGAAGAAATTGAAAATAGTGTTGTGTGCCTGACCGAGAAGGGCTGTTCTTCACGATGTATTTCCAAGAGGCTTGGTATTAGTCAATCGGCGGTGATATCAGCTCAGAAAAGACGAAATGTGACACCCAAATCGCAAGTCAGAGGTCGCAAAAAATTATTAACGGACTCAGATGCTCGACTAATGATGTCCGAAATGAGAAAAAACAAGCTGCTAACACCAAAGGATGCTTCTCTGGCAATTGACAAAAATGTAAGCAAATGGACTGCTAGAAGAGCGCTCCATGATATCGGATATACTGCAATCGTTAAAAAAAGAAACCTGCATTGTCCGATAAGAATGTTAAAGCGCGCTTGAAATTTGCGAGGGAGCACAGAAATTGGACCATTGATGATTGGAAACGTGTTATCTGGCTGATAAGTCCAAATTTAACCGTTTTCAGTCAGACGGAAAACAGTTCTGCTGGCGCAGATCCGGAGAACGTGTACAAAGATACCATGTGAAGCAAACTATTAAACATGGCGGCGGAAATATAATGGTTTGGGGATGCTTTACATGATGGCATGTTGGCCCTCTGCATTTAGTAGATGGTATCATGCGAAAAGATGACTATCTACAGAGTCTACAAACCCATCTTCCCATTTTATAGACAAATGTGCTTATCCCGAAAAAGAAATTGTTTTTCAACAAAATGGTGATCCGAAACACACAGCAAAAATTGTAAAGGAATGGATTGGGAAACAAAATTTTCAATTGATAGAATGGCCAGCACAAAGTCCCGACTTCAATCCGATTGGAAATGTTTGGTCAATCGTGAAAAGACGGCTCGGGCAGTACGAAGCAGCCCCAACAAACATGAATGAATTTTGGGATCGTGTAAATGTGGAATGGAATCGCATTGCAAAATATGTTATAGAAAATTTGGTAGAAAGCATGCCAAACCGCGTAAAACAAGTTATTTCCAATAAGGGTCTATGGACCAAATATTGAAATTGAGTTATTTATTAATTTTCTTGAAACGTGCAAAATTGAGTTTATGTTGGTTATTTTCGTTTTTTCTTTCAAACTCTTTGAATTCATCTCATCAATTATTGTTTCTTTACTGTTATTTGTTGCGAATAAAATAATGAAAATAAAATAAAAAAAATTTTTTTATTTGCTTCTATGGTTTTGTTTTTATGGATGACGAAACTCAGTATCGTAAACATGCACTCACTTCTGCTCGCCACTGTATATACATATATACGTTTCTAAGCATGTATGTATATGAGGTAGTCTAAGATTGTTTTTCCGCATTCTAGAATTTTACTTACCTCACTCTCCGTCAAATCGATAAGACTCGATTTTTCTTCAACCAATAAATTTTCAGATGAGATCTTCTCGTCTTCACGATCACCTTCATCTTTGAAAATTTTCACCTCATCTGTGCTGCCCAAGTCATCACCAGATGAACCAGTATGGCGGGTATGGCTTGTATGTGGCATTTTTGATGAGATGTCTTTTATTTATTGTTATTGTTATTTTTGTATTTGTTTGTAGTTTATTATTATTATTATTTTTTTCTCTGATAAATTTACAATTTTGAATTTTTGTTTATTAATTATTTTATTTATTCCTTGTTTTAAATGAGGATGTGTGTTATACATGTATTTACTATACATACACATATGCATATATATACATATATAAATGTATACATATGCATGTATGTATACATATGTATATTAGAAATGCTTTTAATTCCACATGCTGGTCGCACATTATACAGGCTTTGCGAAATATACAGACGCCGGCGCATCTTCTGCGCTATCTTTCTGAGAGAATTCTACTCTATGACACAGATTAAGGAGTTAAAAAGTATAAAATAACTGGTGGAGTCCCGCAGGGCTCTGTGCTAGGTCCACTGCTATGGAATATACTATACGATGGAGTGCTGCGCCTCTCGGTACCACGAGGTGTGCAGATAATTGGTTATTCTGACGATATAGGAGTGACAATAGTGACGAAAGAATTATGTCAAATTGAGACTACGTGTATGACGACTTTGGCTGGAATAAAGGACTGGCTTTCGTCGGCGAATCTTCAACTAGCTGGACAGAAAACTGAAACTATTTTGATAACGAGCAGGAAGAAAATTGAATATATTACACTTAATATAGACGGACATAATATAACTTCTCAGCTGGCGTTTAGGTATTTAGGAGTAATGATTGACGTAAGATTACATTTTAAAATAAATATTGAAAAGGCTGTGTGAGTGAATACTGCATTATTCCGCATTATGGCTAATATCGGTGGGCCAAATCAGAGCAGAAGAGTGTTATTGACAAAGGTTACTCAGGCGATAATGATATATGCGGCTCCTGTGTGTTGATCGGCGCTAGGTATTAAAACCTACGCTAGGGCTGCAAGTTCTTTATTTCGTTTAAGCGCCCTTAGGGTTGCTAGTGGTTTCCGTACAGTTTCATATGAGGCTATTAGTGTCATATCAGGTATAACTCCACCTGATGTTATGGCTATGGAACTGAAAAGGGTATACGATAGAGTAAGGATTATTGGTAGAACTTTTACAAGGAAAGAGGAGAGGAAAGACGAAAGAGTTTAGACGAATGGCAGATTAGATTGAATACTGCGACGAAAAGGCGATGGTCACACAGACTCATCGGAAACGTAAAGAGTTGGATTGAAAGGAAACACTGTCATGTTGATTTTTACATGACACAGTTTTTGTCAGACAAGGCTGTTACAGGGAATATCTATGTAAATATGGCCACGACAATGAGGTAAATTGTTCCTTCTGCAATGACGGAAATGAGAATGCTGAGCATATTTTCTTTTTCTGCCATAGGTTTGTACTGGAACGCGAGTTGTTAGTGACGATGATATATGAAAGTGAAACTATATTATCACATATTCTGAGGTCTGCTGAAGTTTGCAATTATGTCAGACTGTTATCTGCTAATGTGATGCAGGAATTGAGAAGAATAGAGAGAAGCCGTAGTATGAAAAGTATAGAAATCAATAGTAGTAGTCAATAGGCTAGAACTCGTCCTGTGATGAAATACTTAACGGTAATAGCATAGGTCAAATAGGTTCGGATAGTAGAGGTGGTTTTTTAGTGGGTTAAAGTCCCACACTACTGTAGCAAAGTGCAACAGTGCCTTTCGATGATTTTTTCACCACAAGAAAAAAATATATGTATGTAATAAAACTGATTGATTGCACCCGTTTATTTGTTTTTTACTTATTTTTGTTTTTATTTATTATTATTATTATTATTATTATTATTATTATTATTATTATTATTATTATTATTATTATTGTAATTATTATCCCTATGGTATTATTATATATGTATTATTATTATTGAATTATCGTATTATTATTATCTATTATTAATTATTATTATTATTCATTAATTATTATTATTATTATTTATTATTATTATTATTAATTATTATAATCTAATTATTATGAGTTTATTGATTATTATTAATTATCTATTATTTATTCATTATTATTAATTCATTATTCCATTATTAAATTATTATTATTATTATGTATTATTATTGATTATTATGTATTATTATGTATTCAATTATGTATTATTATTATTATTATTATGTACAGTTAATTATATTATTCATTATTATCTATTAATTACCCTATTTATTAATATATTATTATATTATTTTATTATTATTATTATTATTATTTATTCATTCCATTGATTATTGATTATTATTACTCACCATTGATTTATGTAATGTATCTATCGTATTAACTTCATTATTATGTATTATTATTATTATTATTATATTTAATTATTATTATTATTATTATTATTATTATTATTATCTTATTATTCATTAAATTAATTATTATTATTATTTATTATCTATTAATTATTATTATTATTCATTATTATTATATTATTGATTTATTAATTCTTTATTAGTTCATTCCATTATTATTATTATTATGCCTATTATGTATGTGGATTATTATATTGATTATCTTTTCTTAAAATTGTTTTTTTTTTAAAATTCTCATTAATTATTATTATGATTCATCTATGTATGCTATTGTCTAACGTTATTATTATTAGTTATTATTTTATTATGTACTTATTATTATTACTAATTATTAGTTGATCCATTATTAATTATGTATTATCTATCTGATTAATGTATATTATTAATTCATTATTTATCTATTATTATTAATTAGGTATTATTATTATTATGTATCTTATTACATTATTATCTATTATTAATTATCTATGTAATTAATTATTATTATTATTATTATTATATTATTATTCATTATTATTATTATATTATTCTATTATTAATTTTTTATTTTTTTTTTTTTTTTATTGATTATTATTCAGTTATATTTATTAATTATCTATGGCGCTATTGATTATTATTTGATTATATATTATTATTATTAGTGTATTACTGTATCGATTATTATTATTATCCCATCTATTATCTATTATTATTATTATTATCTATGTATGTATTATTCATGTATTATTATTATATATTATCATGTATTATTATTATTGATTATTATTATTATTGATTATTTCATTATTATTATTATTATTATCTACTCGCGTATTGATTATTATTGATTATTATCTATTATTATCTATCATATTATCTATTATGTATTAATATGTATTATTATTAATTATGGTATTTACTCACACCTATTTTACTTATATTATTATTATCTTAATTATTATTAATTATGGTATTATTATTGAATTATTATTATTATTACTTATTATTAATTATTATTATTTATTCAGGTATTATTTATTATTATTGATTAATTAGTGTATTATTATTATTATTATTATTATTATCTATCTAGTTATGATTATTATTATTATTACTTATTAGTTAATTATTATTATTATTATTATTATGCTATTATGTGATTAATTATTATTATGCGTACTTATTATTATGGTTATTATTATAATTATTATTAGTTAATTGATATTATCTATTATTATCTTATTATGTATTATATGTATTAATAATTATTATTATTTATTATTATTATTATTATGTATTATATGTATGTATTAATTAATTGATGTATCGTGATTATCTGCATTATGTATGCTATTATTATTAATTGATGTATTGAGGAGAGTGATTATTAACTATTAATTCTTCATTATATTATTAATTATTATTCATTGATTAATTATTATTATTATTAATATCGTGATTATTATTATTATTATTATTATTATTATTATATTATTATTATTTTATTATCTGATTATGTACTTATCTATGTATTAATTATATTATTAATTATCCTATCTGATTCATTAGATGTATCTATTATTATATTATTAATTAATGTATTATTATCTATTCATCTAATTATGTATTATTATTGACGTTATTATTATTATGTATTATTATTATTATTATTATTATTATTATTATATTATTAATTATTATGTATTATTATTATTATTATATTATGATTATTTTATTATGTATTATTATTATTATTATTATTATTATTATTATTATTATTATTATTATTATATTATTATTATATATATTATTATTAATTATTATTATCTATCTCATTATAGATTATATTCATTATTATCCCTACTTATCGTATTATGTATTATGTATTATTAGTTATTGATTATTATTCAGTTATTCATTTGATGCTATTAATTATTATTATTAAATACATATTTTATTATTCATTATCGTACATTATGTATTATTATTATCCTATTTATTATTATTATCCTATGTATTATTATATTATTATTAGTTAGATTATACTGATTATTATGCTTATTAATTAGGGGTATGTATTATTTATTCATGTTTAATTATTATTATTAATTATTAATATTATTATATTTAGTTAGGTTCATTATGTATTATTATTAATTATTATTACTTATTATTATTATTAATAATTATTACTCCTCAATTATGATTATATATTATTTATTATTTATTATTATTATGTATTATCTACTTATTATTATTATTACTTATTATCCTATCTCATTATTTATGCTATTATTATTATTAATTATTACATCTATCTATTATTATCTATATTATTATTCATTATTATATTATTATTATATTATCTATTATTAATTATTATCTGTACTATTATCTTATTATATCTGATTATTCATTATTCATTATTATTATATTAATTATTATATTCGCACACATTTTTATAATAATATAATATTAATTATAATATTATTATTATATCGTATTATTATATTCATATCATTATTATATATGTAATGATTATTATATATGTATTATTATATATATGTATTATTATTATTATTATTTAAAAAATTCATTATTATTATTATCTATTATTATTATTATTATTATTATCTATTAATTATTAATATTATCATATTATTATATATATTATGACGTATCAATTATTGATGGTACTTATATATTATTATTATTTTATCTATTATTATAATTTAGTTCATTATTATTCATTATTGAATTTATTATTCCACTTATTATTACTTATTATTATTATTATTATGTTATTATTATTATCTATTATTATTATTGATTAATATTAACCACTATGTCATTATTATTCACTTATTGAATTAAGTCAATTAATTATTATGCTACTTATATGTCATCTATTATTATTATTATTATCCTATGTCATTATTGACTTGCATGCTATCTACTTATTATATCATGTATTAATCATTATTATGTATATGTATTATTATTGATGTGATTTCTATTGAATGCTCTTATTATCTATGG
>QOCX01000651.1:84909-96750 GCA_005959815.1 Sarcophaga bullata | reverse complement strand
GTAATTTGATTTGCAAGGCCACAATGCCTACTAACTTGTTTCCAACTAACCTAGCCACAATCACAAAAACTCTGATCTTCTCTATCTCATACAATGGGCTCAACTACGTCCTCATTAAGTTTACTGTCTGCCTTAACTAACTCCATTTGCGCTGTTTTCGAAAATGTGTATACAAAACGTGTAGTCGCCGTAATCTAGTAGGTAGTGTGTTGGCTTATTAGACGAAAGGCCAGGGTACGATTTCCCGGTCAGACATCAAAAACGAAATATGAAAAAAATGTTTCTTCGGCGACTTCCTCTCAGCAGATTTCTGGCAAAAAACTCTGAGAGTAAATAAAATTGCCATGAAAAGTTTCTCAAAAAAATCTGTCGCTCGGAGTCGACTTTAAACTGCAGGTCCCGCCACTCATGTATAAAATTAACACACACAACATAAGTGGTGTGAGAAGCTAGGCCGTAATCCAGACTGAAGGGTTGTAATGGCCAATTATGTATGTTATGTATGTACACAAAACGTGATGTCATGTTGCATTTCCATAAGTATTCGAATTAAGTTTTTATTTTCGATGCATCGAACAAAATCACCGATGTTTTATCGATGTTAATCAATAAAAAAATACATCGAATTGTTTCGATGTATCGATAAGTGACATCGATGTATCGATAAGTGACATAGCATCCAGCGGCCAGAGGATTACTTTAATGACTTCAGACTGGATTCCCACTATCTTCTCTACTTTATAATGCTCAGCTCAGTATAACTGTAATCCTTCTTCCTTACTTCCCATTTCGATAACTTAACATGGCACGTGGTGGCATTGATAAGATCTCAAAACGATTAGAAGTTAATTTTTTTTCGATTAAATTGTTACCAGAATTCTAATTTAGTTTGTTTTTATAATTTTTATAAATTAATTTGCCGTGTGAATATGAATTTGTTCTACATTCGAAACGTGTTGTAAAATATTCCAAGCAAAGATTCTAAATTTCTTCGAAATAAAGGAAAATAAAAATTGTAATATTCTTAGTAAATTATGGCCTTTGGTAAGAACTTTCTACAATTATTGCTTAAAAGCAATAATAAACTCTTTGTTATTTTATTTTGTTGTTGTTGTTGTTGTTGTTTTTTATTAATTTCTAAGCAATAAATTAAAACAGGCAACAAGAAAATTTTTATAGAAAGTGCAATCGCTGCACAGCTACAATAATTTAGAAAATCTTCTTCTTCTTCTTTTTTATTGTTAATTTCAGAAAACGCTTCTTTTTTTTGTTGTTTGTTTTGTTTGGATAACGATGATGATGACGATAATGATGATGATGATAAAAATGAGAGAAGAAAATCCATCGTAGTTGTGAAAAATTACAAATGCATCGATGGATAACAAAAACATGTCAGTCAAATGAAAATGTTTTATTGTGCAATGGAAACCGTTGGCCCCTCTAAACAGCAAGTGAAATAATTTTTCTTTTTCTTTTTTGCGTAATTTTCAATCTAACAAATGTTGCCTAGTATCGGTCATTTTAATTTAAATTGAAATCTTAAATCAACATCATCACATTAGTGACAACATAATTCGTTAATTGAACGATTTCTTCTAATATTGCTACGACAGCTAAGTAAAATTTCGTATTACATTGAGTATCAACCAAAATCTTTTCAATTGAAGAACAAATTTAATTCAAATTGAATAATTTTTCTAAAATAAAATATTTCCAACGTCCTTCCTTCATCAAATCGGAGAGAGGCCTACGAAATCACATCAAATTTAGACAACAATTTGGCAATTTCAAGTATCGGACATACCTTCCCGTTTCCACAGGGAATATTATTATGAATGAACCATAATTTCTTTTTTTTTTTTTTTGTTTGTGTGTCGATGACATCTGTCAAACATATTCAGTGAACAAACAACGTGCTACGATGCTTCGAAGGACATACTGATCAATTTCGAAAAACTACAAGAATGCATGGGTTCAGGATCAAATCAAAGGCTTTATTAGCCTGCTTTCACAAGCCTTGGCTAGTTCCAACTAATAATTATTTTTAACGAGGAGGACGCGCATACACAGTACATCTTTATGGTTTGCTTTAAAACATGCACTTTTGCCAGCAAGGCCAATACTTTGGATACAATATTTCTTATTTTCCATTAAAAACTTATACTTTATTTTAGCAAAAATGCGCACATTTCATACCAGTACACCTGGTAAATGTTTGTTTGTTTGAATTTTTCTTTTTTTATTCATTAGTTTATGAATTAATGTTCCCCGTGAACGTGAAAGCCAAATGTTTAAATAATCCATAATAATAATAATATGTTTAAATAATCCATGTCTTATTTTGTAACTTTTAAAGTTAAGTTTATATCTGAACTTGCCATATTATATTATTATTTGCTTAGTTTCAATATGGCAACTTCAAATATAAACAATATGAGCAAACACTATCACTGCAATTTAAAAAGTTATCGATATTGCTCCGGCACTGTCATATTTTTAAAAAACGAAAATAAGTTAAAGCTGACTTTAAAGTTCAGTTTAGCTAAAGTTCCCGTTTACTAAAACCAACTTTAACTGCAAGTTGTAATAATGGCCCAAACTCAGATTGACTATTGGAAAGTTAGGAAATTATCTTAGGAACTCAGTATGTCTGCCTATAATTAGAATATGGATGATCAACTTACTGCAACAAAATATTTTTTATCGTTTTAGTTATTGGATAAAACGAGCAAAGCTTGGACATACCGGAATATGTTTTTTTATGAATTTGTAAATTAAAAATAAAATCAAAATAATTGAACGTCCGAGAAAGATCTTCCAAATGATGCCTTAAAACTTTAGGCCATTTTTTGAAAATTGTTTCAAACCAAAAAGAAATTATAAATAAATTACCAGAGAATTACTATAAGAAGAAGAAGAAGGTTTTTTATTTTTTTGTTTTATTTTTATTTTAGTTTAACAGCAGCAACATATTTAAGATGCTTTTGGAACACGAGATTAGTTTCCATATCAATGATTTGCGCAAAATGAAAATTAATTTATAAAAGCCGGTAGCATCACAACAGAAGGCAGCAGTTGCATTTAAGATACTTTAATAACGATATCTATCACACACACAGCCCAAACGTGCTGCCTGTATAATCGAATAAAATAGTTCAAGCAAGTGAATCGATATTATTTTGAAAAACATTTTGAATGTATATACCCTCTCAAGTGACTGAGTGAGTGAGTAAATGAGTGAGTCAGTGAATCAGTGCAAGTGACACAAGTGCAAAAAGAAAGGACTAAGACTTCAAGAGTGATTTCTTTCATTGGATGCGTTCAGATCTGTTTTAAGATCTTCTGTTAGTGCAGATACACTAGAAAATAATATTTAAAAATCCCGTTAGAATAAAAGCTACACAGAATGTCTAGTGATAAGCGATTAAAATGTTTATTATTCGTGGTGTTTTATACGATGGCAACGATTCTACCTGTTACTCTGGCTCACAAAAGAACACACAGGAGTACAAACGTAAACACATCATCAAGACACTCCTCAGCCAAATCAAATGGTTCAACTGATCATTCAAAATCAACCACCACCTCTTATGCGTCCACGTCCTGGTTGGGGCCAGAGTTTCAAATTATTAGGCGTGTATATGACGATTGTCAGGCCAAGAATGATTTTATGAGCTGCATAAAGCACAAGGCCTTGAATGGTCTCAATAGAGCAATCGAACAGGATTCTATTAAAATTGTTGATGGCATTGTACTGGAGAAACAAAATCACACTGAGGAAGAGAGTATTATAGGCGCATTGACCGACGCCCGAGCATTTAATAGTTTAGCGCCTCTGGATCGTGCACTTCTATCGAAAATTGATAAATTAGTACGCACCCATTCGCTGAAGGTGGACATGAGCACCGCTCGTGGCCACGGAGACGATGATGGCGAAAGTCATCATGAGAAAAAGGAAAAAAAGAAAGATGGTGGTCATGTCAAGTATGTTATTGCAGCTCTACTAACGGCCATGGGCATTGCCGGGCCTATCGGATTAAAAGCTTTAGCGGCTATTGCCGGCAAGGCTTTAGTTATAAGTAAAGTTGCTCTAACCATAGCGGGCATCATTGCACTGAAGAAACTTTTTTCTCAGGACCACCATGAGGAAACTAGTTTTCAGGTACACGCTGGCGACCACAATAGGTAAATATCATAACATCATCTGTCTTTTAATGACTGTTGCGCTCAATTTCATATCCTTGATTTCCTATTCTAATTTCAGACGCAGTACTTACGTCATTCGTCCTGTTCCAAAAACAGTGGGCATGCCGGCAGCACCTGGAGAAACTCCTGCTGTAGATCCATATCGCTACTACTATGAATACCACTGAATTAATTATATATTCACAGATTCGTCATAGCGCACGCAGTCATTTAGTTTTAAGTTGTAACGTATTTGTAAAATTCAAAATATTCTGACAGCTAACTTACCAAAGATTAAAGAACTCAAAACAGACTTAACCAACCCGCCCCCCCCTACATTTATAGACGATCATATTGTACCTACCTATTCAAAATAAAATTATGAATGAGACTCAATTCAATTACTTTACTTCGTTACTTTCAAAGTTACTTAGTTAATACCACGTTTACTTCAAAATTTCTTTGTATTTTTTTCGAGCCTTTCCCGTAAGGAGTATAGGCTTCGTAAATATTGTACCTTGGCTTTTAAAAATTTATATTTTCAATGTTGATTTTAATAGATTTTTATTAACCTTTTAACTGCATATATCGAGTATACTCGTCAGAGCAAAATAAATTTTTTTTTGTATAATGTCGAGCGTACCCGTCATGAGGAGAAAAAAACGCATTCAACGACTTTAATGGATTTTTTCCCGAGAAATGGAGAAAGGTCAACTAAAGGTCTTTCAAGATTGTATATTCTTAGCATAACTTGTATTAATATATGAATTAATGAATGAATTAATGAAATAATAAAATAAAGTCTGTATTTAAACAACGAAAACAACCACATATTTTTAAAAAACCAACATGCAACGTTTGACTTTAAGTCAGAAACATTTGATTCTGTTTATGTCGAGTATACTCGTCTTCGCTGGAAAAATATATAGAAAGGCAGAAAAAGTTTTTTGAAACAAAAAATTTTTGAAACAGCAAAAAAAACAACTATAAGGAACGATGTCAGATATTAAATAGAACATGCCTGGGCTTATGTCTTACGAAAACCAATGTAACGTCACTTTTATCAATGTTTTGCTAATAAAAACGATATTATTTACCACACAGAACATACAGAGCAGATGCAAAAGTGGAGAGCAGGAAAGAGTGGCTAATAATAATTAAAAAAAAGAGAAAAATTATAATTAAAAATTTCTTTCTTTTTTTTTTGTATTTAATAATTTATATTTAATCTATAATTAAAATCAGTATGTATTTGCCAAACAAATAGAAAATTGTGTATATATTCCCAGTATAAAACAAATATTTTATTTAAACAATTACGAGGTACATCCAAAAAATATGGCCAATTTAGCAGTTTTCAAAAAATACAAGAAGAAAAATTAAAAAAAAAAACCAACAGGAGTTGTGAAAAATAATTCTCTGGAAGCCACAAGCCCCGTAGACCTACTTATTTTAGTAGATCACCAGATTAAACACACAGCTCAGCTAAAAGAGAGTGTTTGTGCACTATTGGTATACATTGTGTTACAAATTTCAATAGAATTGAAAAACAAACTTACACTAACATCCAGATCCTTAAAAGAAATCTTACTTTTGGAGCACACTTTACCACTCAAATTAATCGAAAACATCGTAATTCATGCATGCACCCAAAAAAGGGAAATCATACAGCGTTCAAGTGCAGGCTGCTTTCGTCCATCGTTGCAGAAGATAACGAATCACTGCTTTATAACTCAACGTTACTAATTACGACAAGAAGCGTGAGAAAGTTTTTATGATGACACTGTTCAATGCCAATAAAATACTCAATTTCGACTGGAAGTTTACCTAACATAACATCAAGTAATTCATCTGGGGCTGGACGCCTAGCAGAACAGAATTGTGTGTAACTATCATCGGACATTGACAGGCTGGTAAATGATCATCTGCGTAACGAATGTTTTGTCCATCTTAATCGATGTCCTCTAACCTCTAAAGAGCTCTAACTGCTAGGAACTGTTAGGGATAATAAACACATGGCAAGAAATGCATTTTACCTCTCAGAGCTGGAATCGGTTAGCTTAATGAACAAACAAGTCTGGCCTGAACACAGACTTAAAAAAGGAGTTCTCACTTTGGCCGGCATTTAGGCCCATTGTAATAACACAATCAATTCTAGCCGGGGATCAAACATGATCTAGAGGAACTCATTCTGAGTTCAAATTAAATTTGGTTATTGCAGCAATCTTTTTATTAGAGAGCTCGAAAACCTCCTTTTTTTTATGACAAGAATAAGAAGGCACTGACACATGACGGTCTCTTTCTCCTCCTCAGAACTTTGCTTGCAATTGATCTCGAGAATATCTTTGGCCAGTTAATTCAGGGACAAGAAATTTTGTAATTAAAAATAATTTTGCTTGGAATAATTGAAAGCAGTTAGGGCTACATTGAAGGTCCCAATAATGTATTAATTAGTATGTGTATCCATTATCCTATTAATTGTTTCAATTTATATATTTTACTCTAATCACCAACCCACCCGTCAATTATTTCTGAGCAGCCAATTCACAATTTCTGCAGCTATGCCTAGACGTTGGTCTAGCAATCCTAGGGTTCCGTGTCCATGTGACTGTGTTAAGGCTTATAAGAGAGATTCTGAATAGATTTTTTTATTGGTCATCGTATCTAGTCCATATATTGAACCTAATTTACCTTGTTTTAAATGCATGTGGAATCATCGAATGAATGAAGGAACTCACTCTGAAAGATATTTTTTTATCGTCCAAAAAATGTATTATTATTATCATGATTGTATTAAAATCGTAGTTCATTCTGGTAGTTGTCATCTTTATTAACCTACCGATACACCCACCCTATTTTATTTTGCCGTCCATTCGCTCCTTATTTAATCCTTGACGTCTTAAACTGAGACCGTGTACCGTGTACTTCCTACAGGATGAATGAAGGTTAAAAAAATTTGATAGAACGTTAAAGCATAATTTTAGGCTTACGTCAAGAATGAAAAATTTACGTGCAGAATAAAAATGTATTTCGTTTATTCACCAGAAATCAATTGTAAAATACTTTCAGGCATATATAAAAAAATATTAAAAAAATTCTGAGGTTTTATTACAAAAATTAAAAAGCATAAAAAACAACACGTTCAAAAAACAACACGTTTGTAAAATTCACACATTCTTTTTCCGAATTCAATTTGTTTAAATGAAAATTAAGAAATTACGAAAGAAAAATAGGCGGCGTGCGTGCGCGATTTGTTGCTGTGGTGGCGGCCGAAGTTCTTGATGTGAAAGGAGAAGAGAAAGAGAGAGAGAGTAAAGAAGAAGTACCGGCGGCGTTTGGTGGGGGGGGGTGTGGGTTGGTTGGGTGGTCGCAGTCGTCAAATGACGGCAGAGTGTGTGTGGTGGTGAATTATTTTTTTGAGAAGTGTGGTGAATTTTTTTCGATGTGGTGAGTTTTTTACAAAGTGTGGTGAATTTGTCAGGTGTGGTGAATAAAATTGAAATTCACCAAAGTGCCGTTATTCGAAATGGTACTGTATTACTATAAATTAATGTACTGTAGGCTGTTAATACACCGGTGTGTGTCTAGAATCAGTAATTTTCACTTGCATTAGCCAAGACATTTGAGTTACCGACATGTCGATATATTTTCGGCTTATTATTATAACAATACAAGGCACACACTTTTTTGTATTTGGATGCGGTTTTAAGGTTTAAAAGTAAAATCGCTTAGACCATTTCGTAAATCATCTCCGATGATTTTGCTAAAACAGAGATGTTGCGCTAAAAAATGTAAACATTCTTAATAAACGTTGATTATTGGTGTGCACCGATTTTGGTTGGTTGTGTGTTTGGTTTGTTTACATATTTTACTTTATAAATTCTTGAATTGGCTGTAACTGATCGCAAATAATAATGGAATTTCGGCACAAAGATCCTGGTGCTGTACAATTTGGTAATTTCATTAATTACTACCAATTTAATTCGGCCGAAGAACGTCTTAAACTATTGCCATCAAAACACTGGCAGCCGGATGATGATGTGGAATGCTTAGATCCGTACTTAGTTCTCGATGTTGGCTGCAACACTGGAGTGTTTACAAAACTTCTACAAAAATATCTCAGTGACTTACTACCACAACGTGAAGTTCACATTTATGGTGTCGACATCGACCCGGCTTTAATTTTACGAGCCAAAGCTAGTGATGAATCTAATAATTGTAAAGGTGTTTCGTTCGATTGTGTAGACATCATGGATAATGAGGCATACGAAAAAGTTCAAAAGTATTTAACCGACCATAACAGAACACAATTCGATGCTGTATGTTGTTTCTCCATAACGATGTGGATACATTTAAATCATCATGACGTTGGGCTGCAGGAATTCCTCAGAAAGTTGTCCATTATTGCAAAGTTGTTTATAGTCGAACCTCAACCTTGGAAATGCTATCAAACAGCTGAACGAAGACTGAAAAAATCAGGAGAAGTTTTTCCCTTATTCCTGCAATTGAAGTGGAGGTCTGACGTGGAAAATCAAATACAAAATTATTTGGAAACAACATTGCAAAGAACAAAAGTCTATGAGTCGGTACCAACCAAATGGCAAAGAAAAATTTGTTTCTATAGATAGTGAAATAAAAATGAAATGGGCACACACACACATGAAAAGTATTTGCATTCTTAAATTCTAAACAAATTGGACAATAACTTTCAAGTAAAAAGTGTTTGATTTATTTACGAGTTATTTATAGACGTTAACTACGGTCTGTACTACTGGTGGTGGCCTGTACTAAAGTACCGCACATGGCCTCACTAATAAACTACAACATCGGATGGTGCGTACTACAGAGGCAAAGAATTTGAGAGTACATATTCCATCTGAGCGAAGAAGTTCAAGTGAAGGCGCCAGTGGATGAACCGTAGATGAACCGTACAGTCAGTCAATTGCAAATATGTTGTTGATGTGATGATCTATGTCTAGATATATCGAGCCTTGGTAACTACCACAGGTTATGAAATTGTCACAAGGATTTGTTGTGTTAGCACTGGACGCGTTTTAGAACTTCTGATATGCATGAATCATACCAAATCCAAACCGAAGTTTTTTGGCAGCTAAGTTTTCTAATTAATGCGGAACTGACTGGAAAGCAAACTTGAAAACGATTCGTGAAATTAAAATCGTAAAATCTGCTAATAATGAGTCTTCGTGAACTAATGCAAATGCTCTAAATGAACAATTTCTTAATATTCCCGTAGTCATGCACACCTTCAATTATAACTGGTGCTCCAATGATTCTTTAGACAATAATTTTTAATTTTCTATTTGTCAGATGATATGATATGCTCTTTAGACTCTTGTTGGCAAAGCCCAATAGTAGCTGACGGCTTCTTAAAATAGAACTTCTTCCCATTATAGTAATTATTTAAAGAAACAGTACCACAAAGTTTTATTATAAAACATGGAAAAAAATCAATCTCTGAAAACAAACCGATGGTAATCCTAGCATATCTCTGGAAAATTTTTAAAAGCTTAGTTTATAATTACGTTCTTATAGAAAGCCAATCTGCATTTCCTGAACAACAAATGTATTAGGGCCTCCAGTCAGACAAATATAGTTGCGTCAATGTAACATACTTGGCACTTTCAGATTATTCAAACGGATTTCCGATAACTAACGATCCCAACGTTTTATGTACAGAATAATTTACGATATTCTCATAAGTTCCTATCCGATCCAATATTCTATGATTTAACTGACAGAAAACGATTTATCGTATCAGATGTCCTAAAGTCAATATTTTTGCCACTAAGTCAGGGTGTTTCTCAGATGACAAATTTGGATTTCTTACTATTTACATTACACATTAAAGATATGCCGAGCATTGTGTAATTGGATTATACGTATAGCCGTAACATAGAATTGACAATTCTTAACGGCCTATCGCAATCTCTACTAGTCCAGCCATTAAAATTGTAAACGTTGCCAAAAATCTAAAAATTTACTTCAATACTACTCTAATGGGATTTATCGCGATCCTCATTATATCAAATACTGTTGGTGTAACATCAAATACGACATCAACATCAAATAGTAGTAGTAGGGGTAGTTACATATTTATGTGACAACGCTTATATTTTGGTCAAAGCCCAAAGTTATCGAGGTTTGTGTCGATATCTAAAATCCCTGATGGTGAGTATGCTGCTCAACAAAATCGTTTTATGTTGCTTCAAGATAAAACGCATGATCCTATTACGAATTCCAATTTGGTTAAGTCTACTTCAGTTTACCTGAAAGAGAAAATTTTCGAATTATAACCACTTAGTTAAGATTTTTTGCCCAGCTTCTCACAACATCTATGTTGTGTGTTCACGTGTGTCATTACTGGTTGTCGAACGTCAGTTCTAAAGTTCAGATTTGAGTAGATTTTTCTATGGCAATTCAGTTTAACAACGAAATTAATTTCGGTCATCAGGATTGTTCGTTTAACATCAGTTCAATAGAACATGGAAATATATTGGTAAACTCTTTAAACGGCTGTCATAAAATAGTTGCTGATTCGAAAAAAGTTAGAGAAAGTTATCAGCTGAAAAGTCTTAAATTCATGTAGATCAGATCTCGAAGGTGTTAACTTGGATTTCAAATTTAACAGAAATTTTAATATAATGAATCAAGAAAGTATTCCTCAACTTCTACTTCTAGCTGAATTTGATCGTGATAACAAGAACAATACTCATCGTATCACCATAGCGAACCGCAAAATAACGAGGTGGCGCTCATAGTCTTAACAACGCGGCCTCCTCTCGGGGTTATTGTAAGTTTCTATTATTGGCAGCCCTAATAAATTCGACAAACCCAAAAAGTAAATCATCTCAGAAGAAATGCAGTAACTATGGCGTGAATCACACAGCAAAGATGATGCCCAATATACTCCTTTATTAAAAGCACCATGATTCAGAAGACTGGAGCAGCTACTTAATATAAACACAGTAAATTATCCGATAAGAGGCTCTTCCAATGTTGGCAATTGCTCTGAAATATTCAGTCGGGTATTGTAAGTTGATTCTGTGAAGTCTAATTCTACAAACGATTCGCTAAGGTAAACCATGTTTTCTGGCAGCCCGTTATGACAACGTCAAACGGATTCTGAGTAATCTAGAGATGCAGGTCACATACGCTTAAATGGAAATAAAAAAATCATCATATTTGGTGATCATTGATGCCATTGAACTGTTCCAGTTCAGTTGCCCATAATCAAATTAAGACAGTTTCTTAACTACAAGGCTGGGTCAATAGCTCTGTGCTAAATTTGAATGAAACACAGCTCTTTGGATTAAAAATTACTTCACTTTTCAACATAACAAGTTCCATTTGTGAAGAATATCAGGATAAATTTGTTTGTTTGTCAAATGTCTAATCAAGTCAAAGAGGCATTCGAAACTAAATTCGACGAATAGTGTGAATGAAAATGGAAGAAATTCGTAGTTGAAAAATTGTGTTTGAAATCAAATTTCATATTTTGATCGTTGATACAACACATGCATATTCTTTTTGAATTTCTTTAAACGAGAACAATTTATTTCGTTTTAATGTTTAATTATCTCTTTTTTTTTTGTTTTTTTTTTGTTTGTTTTTTTTTGTTTTTTTTTTTTTTTTTTT
>QOCX01000651.1:53459-66662 GCA_005959815.1 Sarcophaga bullata | reverse complement strand
AAATATTTACAAAAACCTATCTAAATCAAACGCTTATTATGTTTTCTTTTGTTTTCTAAATTTTTTTTTCTTTTTTTTTTAAATTTATTTTTTTTTTAGCCAAAAATTATAATTTTTTTTTATTTTTTATTTTTGTGTTTAATTTTACATCCAAATCGTTAAATTTTTTGTTTTTTTTCTCTTTAGTTTGGTTTCTTTTTTTGTGTTTAAGTAATGCCAAAATATTTTGTTTTTGTTTTCCAAAAATTCTTTCTCTTTTCTTTAGTTTTTCTCTTTACGTCAGTTATAGCCAAAATGTTGTTTATTTTTCGTTAATAATTTTGTATAGAAATCTAAAGTTCTGGTTTTTTTTTAAGCGATTTTTTACACAAGTTCTTTGTAAATATTGTTGTTGTTGTCAAGCCTAAAAGTTTGTTTTGTTTTGTTTTTTTTTTTTCTTTTTTCATTATTTCGTAATTCAAAATTTGCATTTTCGTATTAAAAAGGGCCAAAAAGAAAAAAATATTGTTTAATAATGAATGAATGAATGAATGAATGAATGAATGTTTGATTGTTTGATTGTTTAATTGTTTAATTGAATTGAATTGATTCGTCGTCACCACTTTACGTAGAATTAAATTTTTCATTAGTTGTTGTTTTGTATAAATTTTAAACTTATTTTAAAATTTCAAAAATAAAACAAAAAAACAAATTATAAAAAACAAAGAAAAAAAAAAATAAAATGAAAATAACAAATAAAATATAACTTCTTATTGAATGTTGGCATATGTAAATGACGATACTTGTATTTATAAATTTTTATTTTATATTTATTTTATTATTTTAATTTTATTTTTTGTTAATTAGTCTCATCTTATTGCAGTTTTTATTGAGGTAGTTTCAGTTACTATGCAGTATTTTTTTTGAGTTTTTTAATTCTGTCTTTGGTTTCGATTATTTGTATTTGTATTTGTATTGTATTTGTAATTTAATTCTATTTCCTTATTGTTTCATTAAATTATATTCATTGTTTTAATTTTGCTATTTTTTTTATATTTTGTTTGATTTTTTTTTCAAAAAAAAAATTCACAAGAAAAGAAAATAAGCTGCACTTAATAAGATTATTTTGTATTATTGCGTTTAAGTTAATTTTAAATTATTCAATATGCATTTTACTAGTACGTATTATTGTACGGCTAAATTTGGATATTCAATTTAAATCGAATACACATGTAAATGCAGCCGTTTAAAATAGTAATTTCTTAAAAATAGCCTCTATGTGTATAAAATAAGAAACATTTATAAAAATTGGAAAAGGCTTGAATTGAAAGATATTTCCATAATGCCAACTTTAATATGATAAATTTAAAGTTGAAAAAGAAAACACCACTGCAACTGCTACTGATATTGAATGAATGCATACCCTTTACATTATGCCTGTACTTTGAGTATATAAAAAATTTAATGTCAATTAATTTTGTTTTTTTTTTGTTTTTGTTTTAAAAATTAAATTTAGCTCATTGTACGCATATGGTATATGCGGTAGACATATATGGTTAAAAATGAGCATTTCTGAATATGTTTTCAAAGGTGATTTTTAAAATAATTTTTCAAATAATTGGTAGTTTTAACAAGAAGTTATTTTAATTAAACACAAAGAAAAAATTAATATAAAGTAAATTAAAATTAAAATTAAAATTTAAATTAAATTTTAAACATAATACAAATTCTGAGGTATAATGAGTTCCTGTGCGTTTTTTTTATAAACAAACCAGAGAGTAAAACTAAATTTAGCTTAAAAACTAAAAACTAAAAACTAAAAGCTAAAAAAAAAATCAAAAAAAAATTAACAATAAACTATAAATTTATTTTATAGATTTTTAAAATAATTAATTAATAATAAAAAAAAAACAAAATAATTAAAATCAAATCACATGCTAATAACCTTATAAAGATTACTTAAAGGAAAAGTTAACTCTCCCGCATAGATATATAAACTTCATCTAACGTATCCTTATAAAATAATAAAAATCAGAACTCCTTGTAGACGTTAAAAAATGAATTTTTATTATTCCTATAGAGGCCCACGATTTTGTTAAAGTAATTTTATAAGGCATCAACAGGCGTATTAAAATAAAAAAAAAATATTTTTTTTCTTTATATATAATAATAAAAATTTAATTATAATTAATTAAAACTTAAATATTGAGGTAATTTAACGGTTTTTTTTTTCTTTATGTTTTATTTTTCTTTTTTGTTTTTTCTTTCGTTTTTTTTTTTTTTGTTTATTGTTGTTATTTAATTTTATTTTTGTTTAATCATATTTTCCTTTTAAACAATGTATACAATACAAACAATTTTGTTTTATTGCATGTACTACATATGTAATTATGTATGTTGTATGTAGATTAATATTGAATTATTGCCTTATTTTGTTTAATAATTTATTTTAATTTTTTTTTTTAACTGCTTTTAGTTAATTATGGTTAATTCAGCAAATTAATTGCGTTATATTTAAAAATTAAAACGAAAAATAATTCAAAAAACAAATTAAAGTTTAATATTAAGATTTAAAAATAATATATAATAATAATAATAATATATTATAATATAATAATAATAATAATAATAATAATATGCAAATTCTGTTTTAATAAAAAAGTTATAGTCTCACTTGGTTCATTTGGACTACAAATGGACTACAATTTTCATTATCAAGATTTTTGCTGATCACAGAACAAATGTTTACAGTTTTATTACTTTAATTTTTTTTCATCGTTTTTATTTTATTTTTTTTTAATTATGTTTATTTTGTTTGTTTATACATTCTTTATAATATAATTTAATAAAAAATTGTTTATTTTTTTCATTAATTAATTATTAATAATTAATTAATTAAAAAAGTATTAATTATTTTTTTAATTAAAAAATATTAATTAAATTAATTAATTATTAATTAAATTAATAAATAAAAATAATATAAAAAATAACAAGAACTTTATTTAAGATGATTATACGATATTTTCCTATTAAAAAAAAAAGATGCTACTCATTAGAAATGAATTTTAAGAGGATAATTCACTTTTCAATTTCAATTTCAATTTCAATTTCAATTATATTGACTTTATTTTTAATATTTCTTATGTTCTTTTTGTTTCTGGTTAAGATGTGGATTTAAATTAATATTTTTTTCTTGACATGTTTGCGAAAAGGGTTATTGTTTATAACTGTTGGTAATTAATTTAATGTTCAAGACAAAACGACAATTATATCTTTGGCGCTAATACCCTGTATTGTAAGTATTGTGTGTATAAAATTAACTGAAATATTTTATTTGATTGAAGATTAGAGAAACGTAACATCGTTTCTAAATAGTAAAAACTTCTACTATGTATTTTGTGTGTGGCTCTGTAAGTTTATATTTTAAAGGATTTTCAAATCCTTTGTTTATATGCATAAATTAAGGAAGATTTCAATTTTCTTTTTCTTTTAAATAAAATAAAAACATTCATTATTTGCTATTTGCTTTGTTATTTGTGTTATTTTTTGTTGTAATTAGTTAGTTAGTTAAATTATTGTAGTTGGTTGCTATTTTCCCTACTCATATATATAATATTTTGTATTTTGGTTTTTTTTTTTGTTTGTTTTTTTTAAAAGGCCTTCTTAAGGTTCACAGAAACATAACGTCGGATAAGAATATGTATATTGATAATATTTTTATATGTTTGTTGGTTTTGTTTATTTTTATAATTAATAATATTCTTATATTGTATGCATGTTGTTGTTAGTATATATATCATTTTTTTTTATAAATTAAAATTATGTTTATTTCTCCATATTATTATTACAATAATAATCAATTTAATTTGTTTCTTTTTTTTTAAGAGAATGTATTGCATATGCATATGAATTATATTCCTCTTAATCCAAGCATATAATGAACCAATCATTTTGATATAAAAAAAATCAATTAGAAAAATGTTTAAATACATTGTTGTTCATGCCATATTTCATAATTTTTTTTTTTTTTTTTTTTTTTTGTTATGAAACAATTTTCATTGATTATGAATAGCAGAGTCAAGTTTAATTTTTATTATAACCTTTATTTCTTGAAATTCAAAAAAAAAAAAATTGAAATTTCTTTATTGATTTTTACTCATCAATTTGAATTTTCATTATACATTCGTTTAATTTTTTTTTTGTTTTTAAAAAAATTGTTTTAATTTTAATTTTAATTATATATTTCTTAGGAAATAAAGTAAGAGTTAATTGAAGCGTAAATTTTACATTTTTATTTTAATTTTTTTTTTTTATTTTTTTCCTTTAAATTATTTTCCAATATTAAAATAAATTTAAAAAAATTTAAAAAAAAATCCAAATTTAAAATAATTTTTTTAGCCGAAAAATCATTTGAATTTGTATTTATTTGTAATTTGTTTTTTTTTTTATTATTTTCCTTAAACAATTGTTTTTGTTTTATTTTTGAAAAACGTTTTCCAAAGGTGTCCAAAAGGGATTTTTTTTTGTTTTATTGGGTAATAAAAGAAAAAAATAAAAAATAATTAAATATTCTTTGTTAATATCAATATTTTCATAAATTATGTTTTAATTTTTTATTTTTTTTTGTTAATAATTAATTGGTTCCGTTTTTAACAAGTTTCAGTGAACGTTATTTGAATTGTTATTCTCTTTTAAGTTTCCCTTTTTCCTCTTTCCTTTAAATTCTTTCTTTCTTTTGGTTACTTAACTGTGTTTTTATTTATCGTTTATTTATTTATGTTTTTATTTTTTTGTTAATGTAAATGGTGGTTTTTCTTTATTTAAATATTATTTTTTTTTATTTTCTTAAAGTTTGTTTAAGTTTTTTTTTCTTTTTATTATTATTTTTTTAATATTTTATTTAATAAAAAATTTACTACTTATTAATATTTTTTTTATATATAATAATAGGCACCAAATTTACCAATTCTTGTTTTATAATTATTTGTTGTTGTTGTTTTGTTGTTGTTGTAGGATGTTGTGATTTTGGAAAGAAAAATAAAATTTGAATTTATTTTTCTAATTGTTTTGTTTTGATTGTTTGTTTTTAGTTCTATTGCATGAATTTTGAAGCCAAAGATTATTTAAAAATTTGTGATTCATAGCGGGGAGTTGGATTGTTTTCAAAACTATAATCAAGCGATGACATTTTGATGTTTTGTTTGCATCACAATCTTTATATTTTTAAGATTGCATAGTTTTAAGCAGCTCTGTCAACGATCGTAATAGTAATTTGTAAAGTAATTAATAAAAGAAAATAAAACAAAAAAAAAAATTTTAAAAATTGTTTTTTTTTTGCATTTCATTTTTGTTTTAATTTTTTTTTTTTATTATTTTTTAATTTTTGCTGGCCAAAAAGGTTTGTTTAGCTGCCTACGTACAACATATGTATGATAATGTACACATAGGCCCAAAGTGATAGAATGCATGCATGTTTGCAATTGTATAGAATAGTAAATGCATGATAAAAAGTTGTGATTTGTATAACACCGAAAAGCTGGAAGTTGCGAATTAAAATCGCATCATTAACAAATTTTCTTTTTGTAAATTATTGTAGTCTCCATGCCACAACAAAAAAGTAAATTGTAAGTGCTTTTTAGCAAAAATTTCTAAGCTCTGGGTCATTTTTGTTCTTTTTTTTTTTGTTTTTAATGCAATTTATTTGATTTACGTTTAAGTTTTTATTCATTTGAAAGGAAAACAAAAAAAAAAACCAAAAAAATTATATTTGCATGTATGCATATGATGTGTGATATGCATGCATGTTGTGTATTATTAGTATGTCTAAATAAAATGAAATTAAGTGTAATCAATTAGTTTTAATTAATTAATAATTAATAATTATTGCAGATTGTGGTTACTATTATTTTCCTTTAATTATTTCAAAATTTGTTGTTTGTCATTGTATAGTAATAATAATAATAATTTATAATTCTATTGGTAAATAAATCTCTGTTGTGTTGTCTATTTATGAAGTATGTATGTATTTATGTAAGTAGGTTATGTATTTATGATTAATAATGGACACTTGTGGTGAAGTAAGATTAAGAGAATTTCTTTTTTCTTTTTTGTTAAAAAATTTAATTTCAAAACAAAAAAATCGTGTTAGTTAGAAATTTAAATTACAAAAAAAAAAAAAAGAAAAAATACTTTAAATATTGTTTGTTTTGTGCAAAAAGTCTGCTTTTGTTAAAATAAAAAAAAAAGTTTAACATTCCTTGTAGAAGAACTGAACTGAACTGAGGAAATAAAAAACACAGATTAGATTCTGTAATTGTACGTATAACTGTATAACGTAATGGTTGTTATTGCAAATGTTTTTTTTTTTTTTTAAAATTAAAAAATATATTTTTTGTTAATTTTTTATGTTCAGTTTGTATTTCTTGTATTGATTGTTACTATTATCGTTAATTATTGTGCTGGTTAAGACTATGTTATTTATTTATTGGCTATGGTAGGTAGGTATTGCAAATTGCCGTTACGGTTTCGGTTTCGATTGCTAATTCCCTGTTTCTATTTTTGGAATACATACGTAGCATGTATCTAATGTATGTATGTATGGTTGATTTGATTATTTTTAGTTGCATTTTAAAGGTACTTTGTAATATTTGCTGTTGCTGTTGCTGTTGCAATGTTTCCGGTTTATAATCTGTCTCTCTTTTTTACGGTTTTTCTTTGCTTTTTCAATGAATTTTATTTTGTTTTCCCTTTTTTATTTGCATCTTTGTTTCGTATATTTTTATTGTTTGTTTCGTTTGTTTGTGTTTCTTTCTTTTTTTTTTTTAAATTTAATAACTAAAGTAAACTAAAAAAACCAATAGATAATTGAAATTAAAAGTCGTATTCATCCCAAAAAACGTTCAAACTTTGTTGTTTAATTTTTAATTTTTTTTTTACTTCAATTGTTACTATTTTTTGTTTGTTGTAATTATTCATTTAATTTGTTTTTGTTTGTTTGTTTAAGGCTTTTTTTGTTGTTGTTGTTAATATTTTCTCTACTTGTTTTAATATGTAAATTCTGTTGCTTATCAAAAAAAAAAAAAAAAAAAAAACTTACTTTTCAATTTGTTATTTGCATTTGCATTTGCATTTGGTTTTGTTTTTGTATTTGTTTTAGCCATATCCTTTCAATTTTATTATAATAAAAAACAGAAAAAAAATAAAAATTTTAGCACCCTGAAACGATTTTTCGTCGGTTTCACTTATTTTTCTTCTTCTTAATTTTTTTTATTCATCTTCCTTATATTGTTTTTGTTTCTTTGACCTATAATTTGTTTTAACGATTTCATATTTGTTTTGTTTTTCTTTTTTAATTATTAGTTTAATTTAAATTTTTTTTTTTTGGGGAACAACAATAAACATGATAAAATTGTTTTTAGAAAAACAAAAAAACAATAAAGATTTCTTCTTTTTTTATACAATAAAATAAATAATGTTATAAAGAGCAAGAAATTACTATTTTACATGAAAAATTACAAAAAAAAAATTAAATTAAATTAAATTAAAATTTAAAGCTTAACAATATGCCTTTCTTTTAGGCCTTCTTAGTGTAGAACTTTTTTGTTTTTTTTTTTGTTTTGTTTTGTTTTTATATCATTTAACTTTTGCCGCTTTTTTTTTCAAATGGTTTAACATTTATTTCATTTTCTTATCATTTTTATTTTTAACTAAACGCCTATTTATATATGTATAGTATGTAACGTATGTACGTGTGGTATAGCGTTTTTTTTTTGTTGTCCTTTAATGCAAATGCCTTTCATTTTTTTAATTAACTAGCCAACAGCAGTTGCAACAAGTAGTTTGGTTTTAATGGTATCCTTTCCATAGAGGAAAATTTATTTTTCATTTCCTCTTAGTCATTTAGTTTTCTTTCAAAGAGGCAGACTTTCTTGTAATTCGGCATTTTTATCACTGTCACTATCCTTGATTTTGTCCCTTTCCCTTCTCCTTCATCCAGCATCTGCTTTTCAATTTGTTCCAGTTTGTCATCGGTTGTTACCACAATCCAACATTTGGCAGTTTCCTTAATAACGGCTGTTGATTTTAAATAGGCTCCACATCTTTAGCCTTCCGTTATCGTTATCATTTACGTTATTGGCTTCGGTTTTTTTCGTCGTGCGTTGTGTGGAAAATCTAAAGGCCTTGTCGTCGTATTCCGACTTCCAGCTTTTGGACTTTTTCCTCTGTAACCGGATAGTCTGCAAGTGCCGCTTGGTATCTTTTGAAAGCATTACTGTTAATGAAGTCTTTCTGATTCCCATCTTCTCCTAGACTCACACATATCGGAGCGTTTTACTCAGCCGAGGTAATCCAATAGAAGTTTCGTTTTCGGTATTTCTTGTGCCTCCATATCATGGCCGACATTAGCTTTCACCCGTTTCTGTGGTGAACGCAGCCATGTGATGTTATACCTCTGTAGCTCCGTTACAAGCCGAAGTAGAGTTTGGATTTGTTTGTGGTTGTGGGTCGTCGATGTCGATGTCAATAGAGTTGGTTTGTATTTTGTATTAGTGCTGTTTGGATGACGTTAGAAATGTTGTGGATGCTGCTTCTCGCCTCTGCATACACTTCTCAATGGCCCATTTTCCAGTGATTTACGTTCCGTTTGTTAGCCCCCCTCTTTTTGTGCACCTCATACTACTGCTGCCGCCGCTGTTGCGCCGCAATCCTAATTGTGAGGTTTAGACGGCCGCTGCCTGCAGCTTGCAGCTACCGATGCTGGGTGCAATTGTGGGCACCAGCGCTTAAACCATTTCTTGCTTATGCTCTCGGGCAAATATGTCGGCGAACGTGTGTTGTTACGTGTGAAGGTGCGCGAACAGAATGGACCATGTACTCGTATACCTTGCATGACGCCTGCCGTATATGAGCTCGTAAAATTCGTTTCGTAGCCATAAAGCGATCGCAAATACAAGCATTTGAGTTTTTTGGCCTTCGAAGAATACATTTTTATAATGGAAAGAAAGAAAATAGAAAATTTTGAAAAAAGTTTTTTTTTTTTGTTATGCCAATTGGTTTCTTATCTTTTACCAATTTTATTCAAGCCGTATAGGCTACTATGGAAAAATAATAAAAACGAACAAATTTAAATTAAAACTACCCGTCTGCTGTATTAACCCATGCCGCTGTTTTTTATGTTCAATTTTGTCGCATTCAAAACATTTAACATATCGGCAAGGAGCTATGGAAGCCGCTAACTGCCGGGCAGATGTGCCATCCGAGTTCTTGGAGACTCGCCAGTAAAGCGGTAGGTTGTGTGGGTGAGGTATTTGAGGTGGGAGGGGGTGGAGGTGATATATTAAGAATTTTCCCAATTTGACTCGTAAATCTTCAGCGCAATTCTACGAAGAAATTAAAAGAAAAATTAACTCTCGTTTCCCTTTCCCTTTGGAGAAATTTTTTTTTTTTATGAATTTACTTCTCTGGATCATCTAAATCCATCATATCTCTTTTCGGTTATTAGCTCTTTGTAACTGCCATTATTACGTTCCGATTTAACGGATCTATCCAAACTGCTGGCCGGGTTAAATATATTACCGCACGTAGTCTGGGGACTGTGGATTTACGAAACGACTGTAAAATATAACCGAAAACTTTGATTTTTCTTAAAATAAAAATTCTTTTATTTTCTTACAAATGGTTACAAAAAAGTCACCTTGATTGTGGTGAAGCCTTTTCCGAGTGCATTGTATCTTGTCTTCGGTAAGGAGCCGTCCGATGACGCACTGACGATGGCTATGATAGGGAGGTTTACTTATGGACTGGGGCCATTCGAAGATTTTTTGGAGGCCATCACGTTAAGACACTACCGCGGAACCTTCCTTGGTTCGCAATATGGGCTAGGAGGCACGCTTGCGCAACGGTTCATAGGACCATGGGACGATGATACAATGGGCGGTAGCGTATGAAGACATTGTCCCCTAACGTAGAGCTTACTTGGGTGCATTAAGGGAATCGCATTTCTTGTTTCAAACTATTTGTAAGAACCACCGAGAATGATGACGGCGACAGAACCGCTACCAAGCCAGCGGCAGAACCACCATAACACCACCATTAGACCGTCAGACTGTTGGTTATTGCTGTTATTACCCATACCAACTGAACCTTGGGGACCGAGAAATAATGCCACCACCAGTACTAGGGCAGCGATCTGGCAAGCGATACCGCCACCGCCGCCACTGCCTGTCATTTACGCACTAGCCGGCTGCCCATTGTGCCACTGCCAAGGGCCTGTACCACCTCTGATTAACCATTAACCCACTGCTTATGCTATACGCTATACTGCGGCGACCAGAGGTGAATCCAATGTGGAGAGAGGATTCTATGTGCTGCTGGGCTGTTGTCAGCTAAACGCCCTTGTTTCTGTTTGATAACCTTTAACCCTAAAATAGTAATGAAGTGTGTTCATTATACATTTTCCTTCTCATTTTCAAAATTAATTTTATAACGGTTAACTAACTTGCAGATTTTTCGGCGATTTAGAAAAACTGTTAAGCCCCCCCCGCTCTTGTGATACATGCACCTCAACCGCTTTGACATAAACTCTAGCCAAGCGGCCATATTATCGGATGTGTAGCTTTCCTAATATAATACGCACTGGCCTTTGTGGGTGTGTGTCTCAAAAAGATCGGCCAAACCTTTTTTCGAACATGCTGCCAATAATTAATTTATGAGCTTTGAAAACTGTGCCTAAAAATTAAAAATTGAAAAATCATCAGTTGCAGTATCAGAAATGTAAAAAAGATAGTTTATAATGAAATAGAAAATCTTTTAAAAAACAAATAATTCTTGGATAATAATATTTAAAATAATATAAAAAAAAACTTTTTTTATTTTGTGTTCATTCGGTTTTCTTCTTTCAGTGTCTTGACATCTTTATACCACCCTGTGTGTTTCATGACAAAATTCAAAAACAATTACTTTAACTAGCAAGGTTATTTATATTGGAACGAGTGTATGTAATACGTGGTTGTGTGCTTACAGTAACAGCTGTTTAATTTTCCCACATTTTCCCAAGGATTTTTTATTTTTGCTCCAAAAATTGAATTTTTTACTTTCTTTCTTCGTTTTTTGTTTGTTTTGTTTTTGTTTTTTGAATTTCTTTCAATTTTCTTTCTCTTTTTTTTGTCAACACAATATTTCTTAAATGTCTTTCTATAGAATTTCAAAATCATAAAAAGTAGTTAGTTGTTGACCAAATACACGCATACTGCCACACAGACGCACTAAACATCTGCCAAACAGTAGGAGATTTGTTGACAACTGTCGTGCTGTCATTTCCAAATTTTCTTAGTAAAAAGTGTTGGAATCAAAAATACACAACAAGTGCCCCATAAAGAAAGTAAACCTTTTGAAAACACATATCATTTAATGTTGGTGGCAAAAAAAAAAAAAAAAAAAATAAAAAATTGTTACACACAATAAGAATGAAAACGTTCTTACACACACAAGCGCACTCATATTTATTCGTGTTACATGGCCTGCTTCTCGTTTCCTTTTCTAAGATTATGTTCATTTTTTGATGTTGGTTGTGTATAAGCCTGCTCTTAATAAAATATTTTCCTTATATACAATGTATACATACATATTATTATAATAATATACCGTAGTACACTATGTAGGTGTATATGTATGAATATACATTTTTTGCGTTGTTGTTACATATTTTATACGTGCTTATATGTACATTACTACGTATGTATGGTACATAAAAAAGACAATCTACTTTCAATACTAGCATAAAAAAATTTAAGAATGTAAAGAAGAAATATAAAACGTAGAAGAAGAAGAATAAACAATAATAAACACCCCACCAGCTGTGTGTGTATGTTCTTAAAGATGTTTATGCGCCAAAAAGTTCAAAAAGTCAAAACCCTTTCGAAGAAAACGGAAAATGTCAGCCAATTTTCTTTCACAGATGCTGATTTCCTGTTGTTGCAATTTGTTTAAGTGTGTGTAAATAAGCCAATTGGTATGTATATATATACATACAGATATACAAGGATTTTAAAACAAGAGTGTGTAGTGAGTTTTTTTTTTTTGGTAAATTTCCACGAAATGTCGTTTAAACCAATTGGCGCGCTGTTGTTTGATATTTTTTTTATTTTTTTGTTTGTTTGTTTTTTTTGTTTTTATTTTATTGTTATTATTGTTGTTGTTTATTATTATATGGTTAGATTTTTGACGCAGGAAACGAAATTATTATTTTTGGATTTTGTTACTGTTTTTTTTTTTCCAGCGATTGTTTATAAGTACACGTATGAAAAAAAAAAAAAAAAAAAAAAAAAAAAAATAAATGTATTTGTATGTGCGAAATTTTTATATGATTATGTGTACAACGTTGACCTTATTATTAACCTTGTTTACTGTGTTATTTTCTCTTCAATTTTCTATGCTTTTTTACCAAGCATAATTTACTAACAAATTCCTTTTCTTATTTTAATGTAGGTGCACATACATATTTTTAATACATACATATTTTTTTTGAATGTTATGTGTGCCCATGTGTATGTTTAAATAATTCTTTTTCAAGGTCTTTTTCTAAAGGATAACTTTCTATCTCTTCTGCTTACTTGATTTACTATTTTCCATTTTCCCAAATGCACTTGTACAGTGAGCGTCAAAGAATTGTACGCTAGTTATTATTAATTTTTTGAATTAAAAAAACAGGTATTTAAAAGTATTAATAAATAATTCCTAAAAAATTTTCATCTTGTAAATACGTTAATAAAACGTTATTTCTTGTTATTTACAAATGATTTTGTATTAACGATGCGAATTCATTTTATTTCGATTACACCTTTGGCTTCCAAAAAAAAAAAAAAATCGCGAATACAAATTGCCGTTGAAGTTTGAGAACCTTCTTTGGTAAAATTACACAGTGAGAGTAAAGAAGCATGAGTGCAATTGCCTTGTGCTGGCCGAGTAGAAAATTGTCAATAACGCCGCCTAGTCCCAATCTGTAGTGTCCAGTAAAAAGTTTAGTTTAAATATCAAGAACATATTCTGCTTATTACACTCGCACTGCCTTAATTGTACTTTGCACTACATATAAACGGATTAAATAGCGAAAATAGAAGCCTAAATATCAGCAGTTAGCAAAAGAGGCACAATCTGGTTGTGCAAAAATAATTAACGAAAAAGGCATGCCAGCCACTCTGGAACCGTTTTTTTTTTGCGAGAACG